>JAVQJL010064617.1:0-64919 GCA_036024295.1 Nannoperca obscura | reverse complement strand
CGATGACAAAGAGCAGAACAAAAAGTTGAAAGACATAGACAAAGGCTTTGCCGTATGTTCAGTGGACATAGACAGTGCACATGTGAACATATTTTTGGCACAAATGGAACCCCATACTGAGGCTCACTGAGGAAGAGTAGAATACTGCAACCCCACTGGGAGGCAACCACGTGTGAATGTTAACGGGGCAACGGTATTCATTAATTTATAACAATGAAACGCAATAGTGTACAGTAACGGGTTGACTGGCACAGAGTAAATACAGTAAGAACTGGCAATGTTAGACAGGGTTGTGTCTTACATATTATTTGATGCAGACGTATCTACTTCTACAGCTAACCTGATCGTGACAGGAGACTCTTAAGGAAGTTAATGTTGCAATCTCAAACTGGTAAAAGGGAGCATGCGCGCGGTATGAGGATTCCTATGAGCTTAATGTTGCATTTATACCTACTGGGAACTGACTGTTTCGACTCTGTACCCCTGTCCCAGTCCCTTATACACTGGTCTAACTGTTTTTAAGCGTTCAAACTATAGGCTGTATATGAAGATATTTATGTGTATATATTTATATATCTTTATGTACAGTCTATGGTTCACACTGGTAAAAATACAACAATAATTGCATTCCAAGTCGTGAGTATTCATAATAAATATGTATTGATTCGTATACGAGCTGCTAATGCACATTAATATCTCTCAAACGTGGGTGGAAGATGTTAATAAATAATAACGTCAAACATAAAGAAATAAAGTGAAATAATGAAAAATAAAGTGGTGTATTTGGGAAAAAAATGCTTTCTTATGATCCCAAACTTGAAACTGTCAGTATTTTTTTCAAAATCACAGTTTGACCCGTCGATGAACATATTTCATAATTCCCTTTTCGCACAAAACAGTGCCTACTACTACTAACTGCCAAAACAGCATATTATGCAAGTTATTACATATTGTATAGACATTTTCTGCTTAGAGTGCAAGTGGATAAAGCAATTAAAAGAAAGTTGCATTTGTTTGCCTGTTGTCAGAACACATTGCATTGATCACTGGCGGCGCTACAGCCGAAACGGAAAAATAATATACACTAAACTCGTTAATAGCTACGCGGTTATCATTCGTTATCTTTGTTTTCCCACTTACCATGAACGCAGCAGTATAAATACAACTCCCCCTCAGTCTCTTGGTTACCGCCCACAAAGTTACACGGCCAGGTGACAGCTGAGCCAGCAGGGACTCAACACGGCGGCACGCTACGCAACATAACTTAACGACATCTGTCAGCGCCAAATCAAAGTGCAGTTCACACAGACAGTACTCAGTTATTGCGTTTACCTTCTATCTTTACATGTACGTAATTTAAAAGCCCTCTCTTCCGCTCGTTGTAGCAGAGCAGCCTGCTAGCAGTGCGAGGACATCACTAACGTTAGCGTCTGACGTTGCTACCGGAGAAGACTCAACTGTTGTTCTACCGAGCAGGTAAAGACAGCCGCCGTCAGCATGTCAGAACCGGGCGGGGAGGCCAAGCTAGAGGTGAAACAGGCGAGCAAAGAGGTGAAGGAGAGCGAAAACGTGGCGGAAAAATATTCAGCCATGACCGTAAGCAAGAACAGCGAAATGAACATGGGAGAGCTGTCGTCCGCCTTCAGCGCCGTGCCCACTCACAAACCAGTTAAAAAGGTAAGGCATCAGCCAAGCCTCTGCATTCAAAGGGCGGGCATTTATACTGTTTGGCATATTTATGCAGGTCTTTTAGTTTTGTCAAATTTTTTCCTCATACCCCACCTGAGTCTGGTGGTCATTTGAGTGCACGGGGTCAGTTGTACCTCAAGACATTGGCTTTACGATAGGTTATACTACTGCCCACAGTAAGTAAGTGACTTGCATAGTATCCTCAAGTCGTTTAGTAAATAAAGGGAGTAGCCTGTATCTTAACCCTTCACTTACAGGGTGAATACATTTTACACGAATGTTTTAACACATTATGAGGAATTTGCATTTAAAGGGAAATTATACAACAACAATTATTCACATAACAGAGAAACTAATCTGGATGGTCTATCAATCTGTGCTGCAAAATAAAGCCTGTAGGCCAACCTTCACAAGAAAATGGCAGAAAGACCCAGTTTATTATTGTATTTGATTCTAAACATGTCGTATATTATATGTTAGAAAACCTCCATTAGGAGGTTTGTGTGTTTTCCTTTACCCCAGAGTATGGAGTAATACGAAGAGACCATTTGGGCAGGATGTCTGTGCTCAAAAGTATTATAATGTGATAGTAAATGAAACAGCAATGAAAAGTCACATGGGTCATGCTACCATTGTCTACATGTATAGAATTACTGAAATCTGTGCTTTTCTTAATTTTTTCCATATCATATCAAACTCAAGAAAATGGATTGCGCCATTTAACACATACAAAAGAAGGATGTTAACTGACACTTATAAGGAACAAGGAAGAGTTGCAGCTTGAATTCTTTGGGCTTGGAGTGGACAAACGAATACCAGTTTCACACAAAATGCACACTCTTATCTCTTTTTACATTGTGCAAACAGACACTCAGTTCACAGTTATTATGAACTCCTAGCTAAAATGAATGCAGTCTAACACAACAGTCTTGCAATAAACCCGACCTTTGTGAAGGTTACAATGTTATACCCTAATTGATTAAAGTGGGTTTGACAAAATAATAGAAACCCCTATCTGTATAATGTATATAATAATACAAACTACGTTCTGCAAAATGATCACACAGTTAAATAAATTCTTCTCTAAAACAGTTTTAACAATAACTGAACATTATAACCTTTGTGAAAGTTTGATTTGTTGCAGGGCTGTTGTGTTAGACTGCTTTAGTTTTAGCTAGATGTACATAAGGGTGTAACTCAACTGTGACCAGGAGTCTGTCTTATCACTCTCGGCCCAAGATCTATTAGTCAGCATGGTGGCCTCATCATAGACCAATTGTTTCACAACCTCATTCTCTTTTCGGGAGGGACGTACTGTTAGAAAAAAAACCTCCGTGTGTAATACGGTTTGCGGTTTTTTTCCGATACAGCAGTAAACAACTGCGGTCAAGCCAACCGTTATTTGCGTTTGCATGGTCAAACCAGCTGCCCCTGTGTTTCCGAGTGTGCAGTTCATCTAACATTTGTTCTAATGTTTTATACCCCATATCAAAGTTAGACGAAAAGGCTAACTCTTGTTCTCTGGAAGAGATCATGTTATTTAGCAATGAACACACATTCCGTTCCTCAATCGAAAATAATGGAAATGAAAGTCCACGCTACCCTTTACTTTGACATCCGAATGTATTTATTGGGATTTATGTTCGGTCTATAATGGCCGACTTTATAATACTGTTTATACGAAACCTCCTCTTGATTCATTGTTCATTCAGTTCATTACCCGGAATAATTCATGTGAAAGTATTTCTGTAACATCTGTTCCATATTGTATTCGAAAGTCACTTTGAACTGCTCCCCAGAGCCGTTTCATTCGCAAATCCAAATGACGGCTGGCTTGACTGCAGTCATTTACTGCTGTGTAGAAAAAACCCTGCAATCCGTGCACACGGATTACAAAACCGTGCGCACGGATTACACACTGAGTTTCTTTTTTACCATATGACCCCAGAGGGGCTCCGTAACTTCCATCTGTCATGTGACACAAGCCCATGTTGGGGGTAGAAAAGGGAACTGTTTGCTGTGTGGTTTATGCCCTCCATGATCCAGGGTCAAAGTCCAGTGGAAGACATTTATTTTTACACAGAAATGGCTATCTTACGTTAACGTGTCATGTTTCAGATGTTTAGTTGAATGATTATGTCCTGTCGTTCATATTTAGGCACTGATGGTTAAGTTAAGTTGCAAGCTTACAAATGATTATGCATGGAAATGAGGCTGGAGATCATGGTTGAGCTTGGGGTTTCCGTGTGGCTTTTGTTCTAGGAATGGAGCAGTTATGTAAAATATTAGCTACTCCAATCATGCTCCCTTTTTAATCATATTTGTCCCAGTAATCTCTTTGACAGGCTTTTTAAAACAATACCATGCCAGTGACTAACAAATACTGTAGGCAGGAAAAACTGTGGTAAAATATTCTAGGAAGAAGCACATGACAAACGATCATCGTTAAAGAGGTGCACACTGGGAACATCGTGTCCATCCAGCTGTCACATTCAACGCAGTCATCAGTGGTTCTAACACCTCAGCATTACTCCTAGAGTCTACAAGAAGCACTTTGTTACGCAGTGAATTTATCCAATATTCAACATGGCTCTTACATAATGAAGTCTGAGGGCACCAGTATCAGTCAGTCAGTATTAGTCAGGCTTTGGGGCCCTGCAACCCACACCATCCTGTCCAAGGGGAAAATATATGGTGTCTTGTCACCTTTAATCTCAAGAAAACAGCTTCACATTGTTCCTTGTTGCCATGTCCTTTTCGTTGGTATGTGGAGGGATTTCAGTACCAGGCCTGAACCTAGAAACTAGAGACTGACCGCGTCAGGATGAAGAACCTGACTCTCCTTCAAGGATGAAGAGACGGAGGCTGATTTGATATTAATGACAGGAATGTCATCTTACTCGCACTGTGGTCTACAGGCTGATTTATTAACATGTTAGCCAATCTCCCCATGCTTTGATTCGTTATATCTCAGTTAAACATTTCACCTGGCCTGGTAAAGACGGTGAAAAGAGAAACATTCCAACAAGCTGCTGAGGTGTAGTCCATACCCGGACTCACACAAGATAACATTACAGCAGCTGGAGGATTTTTTTTTCCTCACAATCTCATGTTGCTTCGATGTCTTTCAACAGAAATGTTCAGGTCCCCTCTGTGATTAAGAAGTTAGCTGACCAGGCACAGAGCTCGGCACACACAACAAAGCCACCAGTTTTTTCCTGTTCACTTTATCTGAGTGTGGATTAACTGCTCATTTGAATGCCAAAAAATAAACAATGAGCAGGAGATTAAACTGCAACAAGGGGAATCTAATTAGAGGCAACAAAGCAAAGCAAGCAATGACGGCACTCACAGGGAGTAGGTCAGTCTAATAGCTGTGGGAATGAATCAGTGGTTACAGTTCAGTTGTGCACACACCCTCACGGTCATATCACAAAAATATAATACATTACACTATGATGATATAATGCTTTTCTCAGGTATTAGCATTTCTAATGCACAGTGACATAACATGAGTCAAGCAGACCGCAGTGGAAACGCGATACTGTTTATTAGCCGATTTCAAGCTGGAGACCATTTTGTGATTTTATCTGTTGCAAAAAGGGTGTGCTAAACTGAGGGGATGTTCACAATCATTACACAAACGAGCATGAGTAAGATGGATCCCGAACAACAAATAAGCTTGTTAGTCTGAGTAGGATTATCATGTCATTATCAAGCATTTTTCTTCATTCCATCCAAATCTGGTCATGGCTGAAGCCATACAAACAAGACCTCAAGCAAGACAAAACTAAAAAACAATCCAAGTCTCATTTCTGTTCAAAGAAGGAATGGTCATCTACACAGTAGCCAGCCTACAGCTGAGCCTTTAGATTGCTCATAGCTTTGTTTTATGGCTCGATTTATATCCATTTGAAATGGCTTCAGTTTATTTACAGCATGTAACATGACTCATGATTATCTGTCTATTTATCTATCTATCTAAATATTATATATCTATATCTCTCTCAGCAAATCCAGTTTGTGGAGGATAAGCAGGAGTTCAGCAGGTACCCCACTAAAACAGGCCGTCGCTCCCTGTCCCGCTCCATCTCTCAGTCATCCACAGACAGCTACAGCTCCGGTAAGGAGAGACATCCATACATACTCATGTGCACCAGTGCTCAATCTGACTGCAGTATAGTATTTTGCACGGATTTCTTTGATTTGACCAAATTCACGTTGTGATGTGTTATTATGTTAACTGAGCTTTAGAGTGTGGCAAGAGAGCTGAAGAGAGACGGTGAATATGGAGCTCTAAATTGATTGAACCTTTTGATTTTGTGTAAAACCTTAATTATTTATTTCACATTTTGTGTTCTTAAGTGTCTTTTAAAAAAACTCTAGTCTGCTAATGTTTATTTTTCTATTCCTTTAACCACACAACTGTTCAAATGCTTATTCAGTGTTGCATTACCCGTTTACGCCTCGGTGGCTCTAATTTGCTTAGAAAACCTCGTCTCCTTTACAGCTGCGTCCTACACGGATAGCTCTGACGATGAGACCTCACCACGGGACAAAACACAAGTCAACTCCAAGGGCAGCAGTGACTTCTGCGTCAAGAACATCAAACAGGCTGAATTTGGCCGACGCGAGATTGAGATCGCAGAACAAGGTGAGACACGGCGGGAGACAAAGTCATGATCTAATTAAAGAAATCAAATCTGGCCACCAACTACACCACATCACCTCACGTAATTTCTGCCAAGAAGAACAACATTTTTGTGAGATTTCTGCACCGTCTGCGTTGCTGTCTTTTATAACTCAACTCTTTTTATGTTCTCTCGTTTTCAGATATGTCGGCGCTGATCTCTCTCAGGAAGAGAGCGCAGAGTGAGAAGCCATTGGCAGGTGCCAAAATTGTGGGCTGCACTCACATCACTGCCCAGACTGCAGTAAGACTTGTCTCTGACTTTGAGCTTCAGCGATCCAAGCAAAGGCTGCAGTGTGACAGTGCCTAATGATGGATAGGATTTTAATTTTCTGCCCCACTTAATGCCTATAAATCTGGACTTTTTTTTACATTTTAATTGCCAACCCCCTTAGTACCTGAGTCTTAAATGATTAAAATGCCGTGGAATCTGTACGTAATTGACTGTGTTTTTATGGACAGCTCAGGAAACAGCTGATCAGTGTGGCAGACATAATACAGACCTGGTTCACTGTAACCTTCAGTGTGATGGAATAATACACCGGTCACCTATGAAACATTATTTGACCAGTTTCTTGTGCTTACCTGTGTCTTTTCAGGTGCTGATAGAGACTCTGGTGGCTCTTGGCGCTCAGTGCCGCTGGACTGCATGTAACATATACTCTACACAGAATGAAGTGTCTGCTGCTCTGTCAGAGACCGGTAAGCAGTAGAGACGGCGGGGAACATTTAGCTTTGGAGTTATAATACAGGCAATGAACGCTTCGTAACATTGAGGTGTGGAAATCATACACATTTCAATTGCACTTGATTACGAACAATAATGTGACGGTACGGTTAGCATAAGGGGCTTTCTTATGAGCAGAGGTGTGCTGTGCCATGTGAGCATCTCGTGTTTTTTGGAGCCAGGGATACTGTTTGGAAATGTTTAATGAACTCTGAAAACAATCAGCCCTGCAGAGATAATGGGAACATGTAAGATTTGCCATTTAGCGAAGGAACTGCACTACTTGAGCCCTTTATCTGTGGTTGCTATGTGGCAGTTTAAGTATGTACTAAATCTTCTCAGTAGACCTTTCATGATCTGACAAGCTGAGGGGTTTACTGCAGATTTAGGAGCGGCGGGTTGAGTGTGTGCCTACTGTTATAAGTTATTGCTGTGCATTGCCTACTACATGCTGTTTTATTTGTAAAAAAAAACAAAAAACATACACTTTTATTTAACTATAGGGCACATAGAAAGCACACGCCTGCCACTGCAGAGCAGTTTTCTAAATGACATGTAATTATTATTAAGTGTTTTGAACCAGATTGGTCAGTTTTTCTACACGGTTTCAATAACTTTGACATTGTTGACATCAGAGTCTTCAAGATATTCGCCATCCGTTATGTTTCAGGTGTGGCCGTGTTTGCCTGGAAAGGCGAGTCTGAGGACGATTTTTGGTGGTGTATCGACCGCTGTGTCAACACTGAGGGTTGGCAGCCTAACATGGTATGTGGAAAAGGTGTAGCAAAAGACTTTGATGAATTCTTTGAACTTTGTGAATTGACAACCAAATGCCTCAAATACCCACAAAAATACCAGAGGAACAGCCAGTTATTTCAATGAAGAGCTCTTTTTAAATATGTTTCTTGCTATACATTTATTTTGCTGTCTGCCCATAAGAGATGAAAAAGGTCAGGTTTTACAATGTATTTCATTCTGTGAAATACAGGACTAATGTTAATACTAACATTGATGTTTCTAAAGAAAATGTTTTTTCCCTCTTCTCTGTTAGATCCTTGATGATGGAGGAGACTTGACACACTGGATGTACAAGAAGTACCCCAATGTATTCAAGAAGATCAGGGGCATTGTGGAGGAGAGTGTCACTGGGGTTCACAGGTAATTTACTGTTTAACAGATAAAAATGTCCTTTAAAATATTCACTGCAACACGCACCAACATGAACTTTCCTCTCTCTAGGTTGTATCAACTGTCTAAAGCAGGAAAACTGTGCGTACCTGCTATGAATGTAAATGACTCTGTGACGAAGCAGAAGTTTGACAACCTGTACTGCTGCAGAGAGTCGATCCTGGACGGGTGAGTAGTTTTGGGTTTGAGGCATCTGGTCATTTGGAAGGCTGAACAATAATAAAGTCGACTTGATGTTGAAACACTGCACAGTTTGTTTAATGGACTTCTTGACAGTGACTAGTGTAGGTTTGAAGGAAAGCACAGCATCCAGCGAAGGCCCTTGCTTGTATCATAAAAATAATCTCAATCAGAGATAAGGGTTCAAATCAAACATTGCCAACTGGAAAACAGTGGCACTCGACAAGTTTTCCGTTAACTCACCAACACATTCAAGATGTAGTAGTGCTCGATAAATAAGAAGAAAAAAAAAAGTTAATACTGCAAATGATCAACATTCAAATGATTTAAAATGTGCATTCCACCATCTAGTTCAGCTGTTCAAAGAAAGGGTCACATTACTTTTCCTTCACTCCTGAGTGGATCATCAGCTGCCACATGCCTCACATCAGAACTGTGTAACACCGGAGTGACGTAAAGGTCAGGAAACATTGTTTCCATCAAAGGGCACCCGGTCTAAAGATCACATATCTCCTTAATAGCTTTTTAAAAAGCTGCTGCCCTTTTAATTCTCTCCTTTTGTGCGTACTGCAAACTGTCTGGACTTGACACGGAGCAAAACAGCCTGAGAACATAACTGTTCCATTTATTATGCTCCTGTTAATTATCACCACGGCAGCATATAAATAGTTTAGTGCTCTAACAATGTCTGCACATCTCTGCATTGAGTCGCAGGTTTCTACACTCACCATTTCACCACCGTTCCTCTGATTAATTATCTGCGAGGTACACTGATGTCTTGTAGCAGCGAGGTGCTCCGTTAAGAGTTATGACAGCATCAGAACTGTAGAAAGTTATACTGTCACAGAAAACACATCACTTGAATGGCTATTTAGGACAGGTCAGTAAATGTTTTGGGTTGTGGGGCAACCTCTGGTACAAATTCTTCATTCTTTATTCGGATACCCATTAGCTTCGACAACATGCTTGCTAGTCTTCAAATGGTGCCAAATTATATTTTTACTGTATATCAGTATAAAGACGTCGGGTTTTGGAGTCCTACAGATACAGATTGATAGTTTTTCACTGCAAATTTTATGTCTCAAACGTCTCTAGCTTGAAGAGAACCACAGATGTCATGTTCGGAGGCAAGCAGGTGGTCGTATGTGGGTACGGCGAGGTGAGATACTTCTTTTAACATTAACACGCCGCACTTATCTAAATAGCTGTGAAAATGTCTGTCATCCCATTTCATTGGACGACATGTACAGGACATTGAATATATAACAGTGTCTGACTCTAGATGATGTTAAAGAATCCGTTTTAAAGGGAGATCAGTGAGGCTTGTCCTGTTCAATACCTGCAGCCTTGATGGGTTTTGTATTGAGATGGCTTGTGTTTGAATACGGATCATTTTCAAAATGTTTGCAGGTTGGAAAAGGTTGTTGTGCTGCTCTGAAAGCTCTGGGGGCCATCGTCTGTGTTACAGAGATTGATCCCATCTGTGCCCTGCAGGCCTGGTGAGGAAAACAAGAACTGGGGCGATCTCCACGCTGAATATGTTGCTTGTTGTTTTATTATTTAACGAACGTATTGTGAGATTACTAATGACACACACACACACACACACACACACACACACACTATCACACACTACATGAACCCAACAGGGAGCCGAATTGATTTGCTTGTCAATAAATAATAGATACTTTCCTTTTCGTCACTGTCCTCGCTGCGGCTCGACGTTGACCCTCTTCTTTCTCTTGTGTGCGAACAGCATGGACGGATTCAGGGTGGTCAAGCTGAATGAGGTCATTCGCCAGGTTGATGTCATCATCACATGCACCGGTAACTTTGAAACCATGCTGGTTGCATCGGGGAGCACTGATGTGGGATTATAGCTTTTCAATCTGTGCCTGTCTGACACAATAAATGCTTTTTTATTTCCTGGTCATTTGCACTGTTCCTTAGGGCTCTGTGTTCAGTACGTCCTGTGTGGCAGAGGAAGTATGCCGATTGAAGGTTTTGTCTCTCCGTAGGGAACAAGAACGTGGTGACCAGAGACCAGCTGGACCGAATGAAAAATGGCTCTATTGTCTGCAACATGGGCCACTCCAATACTGAGATCGATGTGGTAAACTAGTGCTAACGACGGAAGAATTCCATTAAATCCATCCTACAGACCGAGTTAAAGTATATCTAAAGAACTTCATCTCTTGCAGGCAAGCCTCCGGACCCCTGAGCTGACCTGGGAGAGAGTGCGCTCTCAGGTGGATCACGTCATTTGGCCTGATGGCAAGAGGGTTATCCTTCTGGCTGAGGTAACTGGCTACATCTGTACGCCTTGCAACCATATGTAATAAATACACACAGACGTCGGGCATGTGATGAATGTGATTTCAGGTCTTAAACTGCGTCATTCGTCTGTGTTAGTCTAATTCGTAAGACAACAACAACAAATACAGCACATAGCAATTTATGCAACATACAGTCATCCAGTCTTTCTTTGTCGTACGAAATAATTTTTACTCTGGCAGTGGATTATGGAAACTTTGTAATAGATCAACGATGAGATTTACTGTTTTAAATTCAAATGTTTATAACAATAATGACTTTACTTCCTTTTATCAATTAGATTATTGTTAGATTTCAAATTGTGAAAAAAAGTTTTTAACAATACCACAACACTACAGACCAAAGATGTGTCTGGCAACATGTTGTTTTCTTCCACAGGGACGTCTCCTTAACCTGAGCTGCTCCACTGTCCCCACCTTTGTCTTGTCCATCACAGCCACCACTCAGGTAACATCGTGATACAGTCTGCAATAAGCTATTCAGCAGCTGAAGACACACACTGGTTATTGTTGCCATCCACTGCAGATAACAGAGTGTGTAGTGTTCACCGCGTGCTTTTCCTCTTGCTGCTGTTATTACTTGGCCGTCCTGGCAGGTTAGCTTGTCATCAGACCCGCAAATGTAATGTGTAAGAAAACACCAGAGATGTGCAGAAGGGTCATGAGCTGAACTTTAAATAATAAGATCAAAAAGATTCCTTCTAGTGCAAACATTTCATATTATACAGAGCACGCGCAACAACATGCTTATTACTCTGTAATGTATTTCTCTTCATTCAGTTCATGATGTGCATCTATTTTCAACAGTATTATTAATCCATGTTTATGTCCAGGCTCTGGCCCTTATCGAGTTGTACAATGCTCCTGAGGGACGATACAAGCAGGATGTTTATTTGCTTCCGAAGAAGATGGGTGAGGATATATAAATATTTAACCTTGACCTGCAGTTGAACAGAAGTGTTCAAAGCAACATTACTCATTGATGCATGCACTTAAGTTTTGAGATTACATGTTAGACTTATACAATATCTGTGTATTTCAGATGAATATGTCGCCAGTCTGCATCTGGCCACTTTTGATGCCCACCTGACGGAGCTTTCTGATGAGCAGGCAAAATACCTGGGCCTCAATAAGAACGGCCCCTTTAAACCCAACTACTACAGGTACAGTGCTGCAACATTTGACTACAGCATACCGCAGAATAGTGTTGCACCATGAAACTAAAAGCTCATTATTGTTTTAGTTTACAAAATGTCAAAATTGATATACTAGATTAGAGTCAAATTGTTTATTTTGTCTGACCAACAATTACAAAAGTTCAATGTATTCAGTTTCAAAACCTTACTTACATACTAAATGTATGTACATACAAAAGCAATTTCCCTTCTGGGATTAATAAAGTATTTCTGATACTAAATCATAATATTCACGTAGCTCTAATTACCAGGCTTGTAGTTGACCATGCACACACACACACACACACACACACACACACACACACACACACACACACACACACACACACACACACACACACACACAGCATTTTGCTATTCAGTGTTTCCTAACTAAACTTCTTCTTCTTTACAGGTATTAGTCTGCAGGGGAAACACCCATCAACACGCATATTTGTGGACGGTACCCAACATCCCAGACAAGACAAAGACAAAAGAAAGATTTATGTATATTATATTTTATACTCTCTGGGGAGGCACAGCTTATATTTAGTTGTATTTTATTGGCCATGGCAGGGTTTTATTCCTTTGCTGCTTCCTACAGAACTGCACGTTACCCATCTGTCACAGCACTTGTACTTGTTGTTTAGTGAGATTTTTATTTTCTAGTTCATCTGTTTCCATACCTGCCACCTCCTAGGTTATCTTTAGAGTTCTGATAGATTTTAAATAATGTATTGATATATTGTGCCAAATGACGGGGACGGGTTACAGTCGTTGTGAAATGTCAGTGGTGAGTTGTGAAGTCATTTAAACCTTCACTAAGCGATACTTTTGATAGAAAAACTGTATCAAATTCCTCCATGTAATGCTAAAGGGTCACTTGAAATTCCAAACCCACAAAACTCTGAAACTCACTGAGCTTTTTAGCCTCTCCTAGCTCCTTGTTTTGGCTTTCTCACGACCGAGCCGATGTAAATTCCTGGCTGGTGAAGAAAGTCAAGTTCCAGATGTTTTTCTCAGGAGTAGGTGGACCAAATCGGAGCTAAAAGGCCAGTGAATAACTTAAATTTATCAGGTGGCCAGAAATTTGAGTCCAGTTAGATGTTGCTTTATGTCTGCTGGATGTTTAAGTAGGCACTTATTTGCTTACAAATGAGCCATAACAGCTTGATTATCTGATTGTAAATCAGGGGTTATGTTTTTGTGAGTTTAAGTCTTTCCGCCCCCCAGTGGTCAGAAATCGCTTGATTCAGCTTTACGGTTTTATTTCTGCTTTAATGTGGCAGCACGCACTCACTTAATACATTCCCTCCACAAAATACAGAACAAAGGCTTTCTGTAGTACCATACACTTTACTGCTAACCTTCAGCAGATATGGGCATCAAAAGACACTTTTTGACTATATCTTGCATAAGAAGGGAGCTTAGCATTTATTTTCTTGAAAAGATGCGTCCATTAATGAGGTTTTGGTGTCTGGTAAGAATAGTAACTGCACCTCAGGGCATTCAAATATCTCAAATTATTTGTAAATATATTTTTTACCAGATCAGCACTCTCTGACCGTAGTGTCTGTATCTAGTCTCATTGTAATTCTCATGAAATTCTTATTTACAGTAGGACTGTAAAATAGATTTAGAGATTTTGATACTGTGATCAGAATCATCTGCAAGTCATCTGCAGCTATGTATATTCTGTGTAAAGCTTACAGAATTCACAGACTACACGTTGAACAGTGTTACATACAGTATGTTTATGCTGTATATGCAACTGCCTTGATCAGCCCGTCTTAAAATGGTATTGAGTTTATAGTTACATTCGTCACAGGAGTCTGGTCTTGTGTTTTTCTATTGAAGATTTTAACAACAGAAAAGTAACCTTGAATATCCAAATGGGCCTGAACATGAATAGGTGGTGCTGTCAGCATACATAGATCGATGTGTTAACTTTACCTTCTGTGTTTTCTTGTGGTATTATAACTTTTCTAATTAGACAATGTTTTGCTTTGTTTCCTTGTGATTTTCATTATTCAAAAGGCTTAAGGCACTGTATTGTAAGGCTTTGTTATATGCACACACTTACTATGCCACTTTAACTTCTATATATTCACTGGTAATGTTTATTAAATTAGTGTCCACATCAGATGACCCTAGTTCTGTGACTATTATAGTCAGGTAGTAATTGTGTCTTATTGAATTTAAAGCTCTTCAACACATTTCAACATGCTGTATTTCACACTGGGGGTCTGTGTGCAGATTATAAAGAATATGGTCATGTTCGTGTTTTATTTGCTCTGACATTTGCAAATTGGTCTTGTGATGTCAGGCTAGTCTGGATCTGCTCTATCTGAAAGAACTTCAGATAGAACCTGAGAGAACTTCTCTTATGATTTGGCGCTATATGAATAGATCTGAATTGATCTTACTCCAAACTGTAAACAGTATTACTGTCTTGCCTAAAGGGTTCAGGACCTTGTTAGCTTGTTAAGGTATTGCATCACCCATTCCTG
This sequence comes from Nannoperca obscura, assembly GCA_036024295.1. Lineage (NCBI taxonomy): Eukaryota > Metazoa > Chordata > Actinopteri > Centrarchiformes > Percichthyidae > Nannoperca > Nannoperca obscura. Next base: position 50,427 of record JAVQJL010064617.1, on the reverse strand, counting down.
TATGTTATATTTGACGAGTTGATTTTTGCTGTTTAATTGTATAGCATCCTACAGTGTGCTACTATGAAGTGCTTTCATCTTTGCACTAGCAGCTTTGGGGGCATTAGAGCCAAGGATATTGAGTGAGGACAACATTGTCAGCAAGATGAGCGCTGTAACCATGGTTACTGGTACGTTGACAGTGCCTTGTGACACACTTGATAATTTATATTCACAATTTCACATGTAAAACTGTGGTATGGTAATGCCCAACATGGTTGTTATTATATACAGTGATAGCTATGCAGCAAAACATACTCTGCTTTCTTCTGTCAGAGGTTTTTTACTTCTACTGTGGTGGAGAGTTGTTAAATCAGTGTTTGACACCACTCAAAAAAGATGCATTACTGTAAGAAACAGTTTTAGACATTAGTAGGCAACATTTTACATTCTGTTGTACTTATGTACTTGTTACATTGATGTATATGTATATGTTTCATCCCAGTTATATTCCTAACAATCAGACATTTAAATTACTTGCAGAAGTCTTTTCATAATAGCACTTGAAAAATGCCTTTTTATAATGGATTCCTTTTGTTTTAACTAATAATAATAATAGCCATTTTACTCTAGTTGTAACTCTATTATAGAGACAAATGAATGTGTTATTACTGGAGCAAACCGCTCGACTCTTGTCAAATTAAAATAAATAAGCATACCACTGTGATTTGAGAGTTACTGGTTTGAAGTTTTTAATGCGGAGACGGTGTTCTGTAAATTATATATTGGCTATAAAGTAGGCCTATATTTTCAACTCTGTATGTAGTTTAGTTTGAACAACACATTTTCAGCAGTATACACCCTGTTAAATTTCTGTGCACAGTTCCCTTTAATAAACTGCTGTTTGAATTTGAAAATGGCTCAGATACCTTCATTTCACATACATAATTAGGCCTTATTTATCTAGCAAATGTATTTACTAGACCCTGCATGTCACAAGTATTGATAAGACCTCACATTCAGTATTTGGCAATTGGTTTGTGATCATTTTACTCATTGTAATTTTGTTTGCAAATATGAGAATATGCACTACTAAAGCAGAATAATCACAATGAATGTAGTAAATGGATTTATATGCTGCAGTTCAAGTATTAGAAGTAGAGAATCATAATTGCATCAAGGTAAAATATTAAACCAGAGAAGGGAGAGAAAATGAAAAGAGGAGGAAACAAAAGGAAAAATACGTGTGTGTATGTATGTATATAACCTCAATAAAATAGAGTTTTTAAACAGCAGCTACTTATCATTCAGGTAAAATATGAATATGGACAGCCAGAGAAAAGTCAGACTCTCGCATACCAACTCTCGTCTCGCGAGAGGACACAGCGCCCAAAAATTATGGACGTCGGTGGGAACAGTGGTGGGCTTCTTGTAAACAATAAACAGAGAGCTATGACACCGAACAAAAGCAGGGGCGAATTTACCCGCAACCCAAGAAAGGATTCAGAGGTACGTGAACAGAAGTTTGTGATTAATTTCTATTAAACAGACGAGGCCTTTTCAGCTGCTACAACACATAACAGCTAGCTCTGCCCGGCTAGTATAGCTTAACAATTGTTTCTAACATGGATCGGCGAGGTAATCTAACATCAGCAACTGAGATTCTTGAATTTGTCGAGGTAATGTATGGCTGTGCAGTGTTTCTAGTCCAGTGTTAACTTATATGATGTTGAACAGTGGTGTAGCTTAGCAGGGGCTAGCTAGCTGTTGTTTGCTAGCCACAGGCCAGAGATTAAACTGTCTGTCAGGAATCCAGTGGCGACCTGTTGAAAACGACATCTTCCAGGTCCTGTTTGCTTCTTCTTTCAATGCATTGGCCTGATGTGTTGCAAGAAAATCACTTCCAGAATAGATGTTTTTTTAACGAGTTCATGGGGAGCTGTGATCTCTTGTAATCGTTTGAATAATCGGACAATACACAAACAGTAGATATTACAGTTCCAACTGAATGTGATTCAGAGGAGTTTCTCTGTATTGCGTGCACTGACACATGATCAACAGTCTGTTCTTGCAAACGAAAAGCTTGATTACAGTGTTTTTTGGTAGCTGGTAGCTATCTGCCTAATCAGTGCAGTTTGAATTATTCCTATGAAGTAATCATTTCTTTCATGTGTTGTGTTCAGGGCCTGTCTGAGTCTCCAGACCTCGAGTTTGAATATGCTGATACAGACAAGTGGGCTGCAGAGCTGTCAGGTGTGTGTGGTCATCATGGACTGAAAATTAAATTTCCTGACTCCTTTTTGTTCCCCTGCACTTCACTCTATCGGAGTTTGCAACATATAGTGTGTTCAGATGTTTCATGTATTGTTTATGTATGTTCCAGAGCTGTACAGTTATACAGAAGGACCAGAGTTTGCTCTGAATAGGAAGTGCTTTGAGGTGGAATTCAAAACACATGGTATGTTGTAGTTAAACATACATACATCCTAATAAAGTCATCGTAAACAATGTAATATATCTAAGATATAGAAGGTGTAGATATTGTGAAGTTTATTATCTCCAACTTCTTCTGTGTCGTAGTTTCCGATCAGAAGTGGACAGAGCTCGACGCAGCTCAGCACAGAGCTCACGCCATGCGCCTGTTGGACAGTCTGGAGGTGATTGCCCGGGAGAAGAGGCTCAAGGTCGCCAGAGCTATTCTTTACATGGCTCAGGGTCAGTCCACATCACTTAACACTGGTTTATAATGAATTGGTTTTAAAGAGAAATCTTTCCATTTTTGATTTTCTTTCTATATTTCACAGTGGTGCATTTTGTGTCTCTCCAGGAACCTTTGCAGAGTGTAGCTCCGAGGCTGAGGTGCAGCACTGGATGAGATACAACATCTTTCTTCTGCTGGATGTGGGGACCTTCTCTGCTCTGGTGGAACTGCTCAACATGGAGATTGAGTACGTTCTCGGTGATCAGTTTTCTGGTTTTGTGCTACAAGATGTTGGTCTGGAAAACATCTACCGACAGTCAAAAGTGATGGACACCTTATTTTGAAAGGAATTCAGAGTCGTATTTGGTTTTACCGATTGACGAAATGTTAATTCAATCGCAAAATCATTTGTAGAATAAAAAGAAATTGCTTTAGCGTTGCCAGACCACATTGAGCAAAACAAAAAAATTGTGGGTTTTCTTTGCAAGGTTACAAGTTAAATCAATTTCTGTTGTCAAATCTTCTGTCTGGAGAACCGTATGTAACATTTATATTCTCCCCCCCCCCCCAGTAACAGTGCTGCCTGTAGTAGTGCTGTCAGAAAACCAGCCATCTCTCTTGCTGATAGCACAGATCTCAGAGTGCTGCTCAACATAATGTACCTGATAGTGGAAACGATACAGCAGGACGACCCGGCCGACAAGCCTGAATGGAAAGTCATCAAGGAAACCTTCAGAGCAGAGCTGGGTACGTTTGGTCAGTGTCAAAAGCTGCAGTCGTGTCACGGATCTAAACAAAAACATGTTGGTTAAACTATTTCCTCTCCACCTCTCTAATGCAGGATCTCCTCTGTTCAACAACGAGCCCATTTCTGTCATGCTCTTCGGTATGGTCACCAAGTTCTGCAGCGGCCATGCCCCTCACTTCCCAATGAAGAAGGTCTTACTGCTGTTGTGGAAGAGTATACTGGTGAGGAACAGAAATATGTGCCATTCACGACCGTTATCTCGAATTCTGACGTTAAATGCTCCCACGTGATCTTACAACAGGAAAGCAACATCTGAAGTTAAGAAAACGCATTGAAATCCTCTCCTCTGTTTCAGTTCACACTCGGAGGGTTTGAGCAGCTCCAAAGCATAAAGGTTGATAAGCGTGATGAGCTGAGTCTCCCCCCTCTGCCGGAGGACAGCATTCGAGTCATTCGCAGCATGAGGGCCGCTTCTCCTCCTGCGTCTGCATCCGACCTCATAGAGCAGCAGCAAAAACGGGCCCGCCGGGAACACAAGGTAGACATTATTGCGGCTCCCTGCCCTCAAACCAAACATATTGTAAGTTAAAGCTAACTACAAGTGAAGCATGTATCACTGCCTTGACTGTAGCTCGACCCGTGTCTGCCAGTGATGCACAATGGTGACGTTTTATCGAGCGTATCTTTATTAATCCATTTGTATTTTGATTTAAGTCAAAGTATTTAATGGTATTTTGACTTTGACATGTTTACACCTTAACTGAACTAGGAGTATCAGAGTTTTAAGTGCATCTGTAAAAGAAAAAAAACAACTGTCAAAGCATGTGGTGTTTTTCATGATCTTGCATGCAGTTGCCCACAAAGATGTAGCATGGTAGCAACATGACACAAAGATGGCGTCCCCAGTTGGTATTTGGCTTTGCTGCATAGTATCGAAAGTTCTACAAGCCGTTTAAAACAGATTGGAAATGATGCAGTCAGATTATTGCATTCCTAAAACTGCCAAATTTACAAATTACATTTAGACATGACTTTAATTAATCTAATAATCTGTGCATCATGCACATCTTCCCTGATGTTACTAATTCTTTTAGGGAAATGACATGCTGCCCAGTCCAAGGCGCTTTGTGCCATTTAGTGCATGTGTTTATGCACATATTAAGCATGTTAAATTCTCTCACTTTTAAGCATTCAATAGACAGTTTTGACCCTCTTCTTTTTTGTGTGCTAATGTTGACCCATTTGGGATGCTGTATTTCAGATGCAGTGTGCTGATATATTTCCACATGTTGCCCCACACCTTGTCGATGTCTCCACTGTTTCCTTGTTTGTCACACAGGCATTGATCAAACAAGACAACCTTGACGCATTTAATGAAAAGGACCCTTACAAGGCAGACGACTCCCGTGAGGACGAGGACGACAACGATGACAACGACAACTCCATGGAGACAGAGACTTTCCCACTAGAGCGCGACGAGGTGATGCCTCCGCCTATACCTCACCCTCCGTCAGAGAGGGTGTCCTTCCCCAAAGGTCTCCCGTGGGCTCCTAAAGTCAGGTACTGTTCAGTCTGCCTGTTAGAAGACCGGATATGCACCTGTGTTTTTTACCTGTAATGAAATGTATTGATTCCTTCCTCGCGTACACAAAGTTAGTAAGAAACATATGAAGATTATCAGATTAAAGTTTTATTTTCATATTATTGTTTTTGCTCCAACAGGGAAAAGGACATTGAAAATTTCCTGGAATCAAGTAGAAGTAAATTTATTGGTTACACACTTGGAAAGTAAGTTTTCTCCTTGTTGGCTTTAAACTAAAAGTAACTTGAGACCACTGGATTATACAGTGACTGTATATTGTGCTGAAATAATGTGTTAAAGCCCGGTTATTCTTGTGCATGTCTTGCAGTGATACAGATACAGTTGTCGGCTTGCCCAGGCCAATTCACGAGAGCATAAGGACGTTAAAGCAGGTATTGCATCGCCCATCACTGTATTTCATTTCATTTATTTCTGGAGAACTGGAGAATAGTACGATTGTAAATCACAATAGTGCTGTTGATTTTCATATTTCGTGTTTTCATCTTTTTTTCAGCACAAGTACGTCTCCATCGCTGAGGTACAGATTGCAAAGGAGGAGGATTTTCAGAAAACCCCTCTGTCTGGGGTAAGTGGAAACAAAAACTATCCACGTTAATGATTCACACAAAATTATTATTATTATTATTATTATTATATCTGAAGAGGATGTTGAGACTAAACAACAGCTTCATTTGTTAAATCCTCCGGCTACACGGGATGAACCTGCCCAAGTTACAAATAATATGAAAGGTTATGTTCTCGCTATCAAGCTCCTTCAAGTAGTCTTAAGTATTGAACCAAGAAAGTGCACCCTACTATGCAGTGTCTTCCATCTTTCCCACCTGTTTCTAAATAGGCGATGCGATGCAGTGACTTCACATGTTGGAGGATGAGGTCTTTACTCTTTCTGCTGGTTGAGGATAGCAGAAGTTTTTAAGACCCTTTAGCCAAACATGCCTCGAGGTGTCATGGTAATGTTGCTTGTGTGTGTTTTGTGTCTCTTGCTTTGTCATCAGGGTGAAGAGGAGGTGGAGATGTCGTCCACTGAGCTGCTCTATCAGGGGATTCTGCCCATTTTGCCTCAGTACATGGTTAGCGCTGTTTGTGGTTGGTTAGACAGTTCACTCTGTGGGACAGTGGATCACATGATCACATGAACCATGAAACATTTTACTCGACACAGTATTTATTATTTGCACTTTCATATAGTTTAAATGACTAAATGTTTCTGTGAATTAATTTTGACTAAAGGTAACCATGCAAAACTCTACAGTCTACTAAATAGTTTAGTGTTGTGGAATATACTGTAATTAACCTGTATAGAAAAGTGTGTGTGTAAAGTTTTAGTGTGTTTCTGTATCTTGTATTTAAGATGCAGAAAATCGCCAGAAAATGATGCACTGCAAGAACCCACAGCATTACATTTAAAATAATCAAGCAATTATGCATTTTCATATTGAATTGTAAAGCTTACAAATATTGTTCATGTTATTGAGTCTCACAGGTTTAAATAACAGCACTCAAATGACAAAATATTAAGTAAGAAGTAAAACAATATGGGCATTAGATTTATAGCCCCTACCAATTTTAATAGTGTTTTATAGCACATATATCAACCGTCATGTTCATGTGACTAAGCTAGTCTTGCAAAACATGAGCCTCCACGTCAGCCTGTTTTCTAACTGACTTCATGGTGCGTCTCTCTGAATGTCAGATTGCTCTGCTGAAGATCCTCCTCGCAGCAGCGCCGACTTCCAAAGCCAAGACCGACTCCATCAACATCCTGGCAGACGTGCTGCCGGAGGAGATGCCGTAAGTGATGAAGCTTTACCAGCTCCTTCTCCAGAGCAACTTCATGTTTGTGAACAAGGAAAATATTCCAACTTTAGTAACAATTTTTCAAAGTATCTACTTTACTTCTGAATGTTGGTACACAGATCTGTTACTGGAGTTTGCTTCAAATAGGATTGTTTACAAAGAGCTCTGATCATTCTTGCCCTTTAAGAAACCGCAGCAGGAGTGACATTTGCACAGTATGGGCACGTAACCACATCAAGGAATAATTTAAGATTGCTTAGCATGCTTGTTCAGTTTGAACATAATAGAAATGAAAGGTCGTCTGACTTTGTAGATTTCCCTCTGAGGATTGAGTAAACTTAAATATTGATCTGATTTGTTACTCTGCAGGACCACGGTGCTGCAAAGCATGAAACTCGGCGTTGATGTCAATCGACACAAAGAGATCATCGTGAAGGCCATCTCCGCCATCCTGCTGCTACTTCTGAAACACTTCAAACTTAACCACATCTACCAGGTACTCACGTCACACGCTTTTATTTTGTCACAGTTCTGAATTACGTGTAACTGCATTAAAGACTGTTAAAAATAAGTTTTAAGCAACTCTTGATCTCATGCTCGTTTATGTCACTTTGATATGAGGAAAGAGCTAAATGTCTTCTTAACTTTGTATGCTTCTCTCATAGTTTGAGTACATGGCTCAGCACCTGGTGTTTGCCAACTGCATCCCCCTCATTTTGAAGTTCTTTAACCAGAACATCATGTCTTACATTACAGCTAAAAACAGGTACTTTCTTTAAATAACAAAAATCACGACTCCCGTTCACAATAAATGTCAGTGAACCGTTGCCTTTATTTCACTGCTCTCTGTTTTCTTCAACTAATAGCATTTCAGTACTTGACTTCCCTTACTGTGTGGTGCAAGAGCTCCCGGAGTTAACTGCAGAGAGTCTGGTAAGTTTCCTGTTGTTTTACAGGCGTCGCCATCTGGTTAAGCAGAGAGTTGCAAGTCAAACGCAGAATTGAACTTATTTTCAACATGGATATTTTGTCTTGTACAGGAAGCAGGAGACAACAATCAGTTTTGCTGGAGGAATCTGTTTTCCTGTATCAACCTGCTGAGGATCCTCAACAAACTCACCAAGTGGAAGCACTCCAGAACAATGGTGAGAGCAACTCTCATCAAGTAGCATTTACCATAAGGGATCATATCAGGTCCAAACAAATGAAAAACATAATGTCTGAGCCCTCAACACAATCATTTCTCTTCCAGATGCTGGTTGTGTTCAAGTCCGCTCCCATCCTGAAGAGGGCGCTGAAGGTCAAGCAGGCCATGATGCAGCTGTACGTCCTGAAGCTGCTCAAAGTGCAGACCAAATACCTGGGACGCCAGTGGAGAAAGAGCAACATGAAGACCATGTCTGCCATCTACCAGAAGGTCCGACATCGGCTCAACGACGACTGGGCCTACGGAAACGGTGGGTGGAAACACAAACATCTGATGGTGCATACATTCAATGATGATAGAAGCTTCAGCCGGGAGAAATAAGTACAAGAAAATACAAGCTGAACTATTTTAAGCTGTGATAAATCTTTTTTTTATTATTGCATTGTAGTGTATGTATATTATTGATTTGCAGTACATTTCCAGTTTGCAGTGATGTGTATTTGGTCCTAATTAGAGTCGACACAGTTAGCAGATTAATCGATTAGTCAACTGACAGAAAATTTAATGGCAACTCTTCTGATTTTAAACCAAAGATGCCAGAAGATTGACAGGTTCCAGCTTCTTACATGGGAATATTTGCTGGTTTTCTTTGTCTTCTTTTGACAGTAAACCGAATATGTTGGTCAGACAAAGCAAACAAGGAAATTATGATGGTATTTTCTAATTGTTGAGAAAATAAACATCAGATTAGTTGGTAATGAAAATCATTTTTTGTTGCATCCCCAGTCCAAAACTAGTTGTTACACTCACTGAGTTCTATTTCCACTCAGAGCAGATCAAGGCGTATTAAATATGAACTGCTGTTTGTTTTCCCGGAGCAGATCTGGACGCTCGTCCCTGGGACTTCCAGGCCGAGGAGTGTGCTCTGCGGGCCAACATTGAACGTTTCAACAGCCGCCGCTACGACAAGAGCCACAGCAACCCGGACTTCCTGCCTGTGGACAACTGTCTGCAAAGTGTTCTGGGACAGCGGGTGGACCTGCCCGAGGACTTCCAAATGAACTATGACCTTTGGCTTGAGCGGGAGGTCTTCTCCAAACCTATTTCCTGGGAGGAACTGCTACAGTGAGAATCGGCAACTGCCAATGTCCTCGTGCTTTTATAAGAACGTAAAAGTTTCAATCAGGAGTTAAAATCACCAACAGTGCTCTCACTGATCGATCCCCGATCGCAGCATTATGTTACACGTTCTGCACAGACTGAAGGTGACGGATGGATTTCATTCTCAAAGGTCACCCAGGTGTAGATCTTCAATCATCATGTTTTACAGTTTGTTTGGCGCTCCAACCAAATGCTTTACGTGATGAACTATTGAGGCGTTTCCCACACTAATGCCACCCAAAGTTTTTCAAAAATAGCTGTAAATGACTTGCTAAATCTTAAGCCCCTACCTTACATATACAGGTATTTGCTTTGTGTACCTGCTACAGGAGGTCAGTAAGTTTGACCTTGGCGCACTACATGACAGCATGTTCACTCTTAATTTTATTTAGATTTATTTGGAATAAATTGCATGTGTTTACTGTGCGCTTTGTTGCGGGCAGGGCTCAGCGCATTTAAGACGTTCATAAATATTAGATTTTCCTGCTACATAACTGTTTTCAGTTATTTTTTTCTGTGTGTAAAAATAAAAATAATACTTTTTAATAGTTATTACCTGACGTGGACAAACATATGTTCACCTGACTTGCCCTTTGTGTTTCCAGTGCATTCCACTGCACTGTCTCGCCTGAGCGCTGCCTACACACCTTTGCTCTGGGACCATGGCGACTGTTCAGACCTTACCTGACCATCAGGCTGAATGGACACGACAGCCTTGATTTAGTTTTACCTAAAGAAACCCATTAGGATTTTTTTTAATATGCTTTGTTGTGTGGAAATGAAATGGTTGCATGTGTTCACATAATTTGATTGTGTGAAAGGAAAGAGAGAGTTTCTGGTGTGAGATCTGTGCAGCTCGTCAGACAGCTGGTTTGAACTAAAGGGGATAAGTCCGTTTAATTGCCAGTTGTAGAACCGTTTGGTTTCCTGTCTTTTTCTACTTTTTGTTTTATTGTAAAGGTTAGGTAAATGAGAATACATGTAAATGGTGAAACTTATTTATCATGGTTTTGTATTTGTTTTAAGTTGACTCAAATACTGTAATAAAATTATACTGTCATTCATGTTGCATTTATTTAAATTAAAGACCATTCTTTTGGCATTTTCTGTGACTATCTGTCAGTTAAAACGAGCCTCTTGGCTGTGATCAACGTGAACGTCAGATTGTTTAATGGCTGTAGGTAGGAAGTAGATTCCGAACATGAGTTAACAATGAGTTAAAATCTGGCACCTGTGTCAGTTCAAAGCTGCTGGTGTCTGGCAGAGGTTATGATTGATTTCAGCTGGGAAGGTAGAGAAAATATGTGTTTTAGAAAAGTGATAAAAAACTACTGCACACTCACAGCGGGGAGAAAAAAATCCGGTCTTTAAGTAATTTCTTACATTCAAAAAGCACTCCCACAACACAGAGCTATTATTCGTCCCTCCCTTTGAAAATCGGTTCAAATAATTTAGTCCCACCCATCTCTGTTCTTACAGCAGGAAACCACACAACTATTAGAAATCTACTGGATCACTTGAAAACGAAACAAAAGTTGTGACAGCCCGCCTTTTTCCTCACAGACATGGCAGAGCCTCCTGTAAGGAGGAAGAGCCTCCGCTGTCAGATATGCAGCCAGGTTTTCAGGAATCCTACGACTATTCTCTGTGGACACAACTTTTGCATAGACTGCATCCAGGATCGCTTGAATCGCGAGGAGAGGAACAACTGTTCCTACAGCTGCCCCGAGTGTGGTCGTGTGTTTCCCACAAGACCCCGACTGATCAAGAACACAACTCTAGCTGACTTGGTAAACGACACAGAGAGGTGGAATGCCAGCAATGAGAAGAGGAAACAGCAGCATTCAGGAGAGTCGGTGCATGCCCTGAAAAGATCCCGTGGCTGTGCAGAAACAGGAACATCAGGAAGTGCTTGGTGTTGGAAGCATCGCAGCTCCCTGGATGTTTACTGCTGCACTGATGAGCAGATCATATGTGCACAGTGTGCTTCAGACGAGCACAGGGGACATGTCATTGGGTCGGTGAAGGGAGAAAGGCAGAGAAAAGAGGTGCGTAAACCAAACAGCTACACAAAGAACACTGTAATTTCTTTAGTTGCTCAGCACAGAGACTTTACCAGCCTGAACCTGTTAAATATGGGCACACACAAGTGAAGAAAACTGTTTTTTGTGAGTTTTACCTCTGAAGAAGCTTCTGGAAAGCTTCTGTGGTTTGATCCAGGAGTCAACTTTCACGGAGTGATCAGTGATGTATACAATAACTAGTTCTAGTTGATTTCCATTTCCCAAGGGCCATATTGTGGGAGAAAATCACAGAGAAGGGCCAGGTGCTCCATGGATCCTCACCACACCGTCATAAACTTATTCACTAAGAAAGAAATCAACTCAGTCTTTACTTTTATACACTTGTAGCACTGTGGGAAAACCACCCCTCCCTCTGAGGAGTTACCTCATTATGGCCTTGAAGATGTTGGTGTGCTTTTCCTTGTACCCTGCCCTTGACTTCATTAGCTTTATCTTTTGGCCATTCTCTGTTTACCAGAAAAATAATTGCGTATCAATGTCCAGTAACTTTAGGTGTTCGTTCAGCCATTACTGCACCATGTCCACTGGCCCTTTTCTGATTATAATTACCTTGTGTTTTTGTGCTTGGTACATATTGTCTGTAAGCACTGAGCTGTGTCCTCCTTGACTTGACCTTTCTTTTCAATAATACTGATTCATTACCAGGGATTCGACTCCTCTCAATGCACCTTCAAGGCCAGTTTGCAGAAATAAATTGTGATGGATTTAAGTTTAATTCGATGGAGAAAAAGCACAAAAGAAGCAGTTGCTTTCCAAAATATATGCTCAGACAAACTAACCAGGTCACACAGACAAGGAAGGCATGCTGTAAGGTTTGAAACCCGTTTCACAAAACAAAACTAATAATGTGTATTTCTCTCCAACACACACTGAAGGGAGAGCTGAAGAACATTCTGACGAAATCCAAGCAGATTTTCCAGAAACAAGAAAAGAAATGGAGGAACATGGGGGAGACTCTCAAACAGATCCAGGTGAGGGGAATATGTGACCAAAATGTCTTCATACTGTTCTCTACGTCCCAGAGTATAACTGAAAACATGTTTACTTGTGTATAAAACAGGAGGAGGTGAGAAAAACACAGGACTACTGTGAGAGCGTCTTGGTCAGCGTTACTGACTCCGTCCAGAGACATTATCTGTCAGTGAGGAAGCTGATTGGAGCTCAGGAGGAGGCGGCGACAGCTCAGGTTCAGCTCTCGCTGCAGACCCTGCAGGAGAAGATGGAGAAGATGAGGAAGAGGAGTGCTGAGCTGGATCGTCTGGCACAGGCTGACAGCGATGTCGATTTCTTGGAGGTACTGTGATCACATTACCAGATCACTTCACCTGAATCTGTCAGATAGATGACGTCTCCATTTCTCTCTTGCCCAATCCTCCCTCTCTTCACAGAGATGGCCCATTCTGCGGAGCCTCTCTGAAAAAGACCTTCAGCATCCCTCCCACAAGCCTTCAGAGGATCCACTCCTTCCCTTTGAGGTCACAAAGAGAGCTGTTGAACAGCTCGGGAGGAAACTGGAGGAATTTTGTGACAAAGAATTCGCCTCCATCTTGCAAATTGGTACCTATCTTTGTTGATGTGATAATCTTTCTCATCTTTTTTTAAATTTAGTTTTTTAATGGCATGTTGGCCTTTATTCACTATTCAATATAGCTGACAGTGGAGAGCAGCAGGAATCAGGAGGTGAGACAGAGGAAGACGACACACAGCAACGGTGTGAAGCCAGTACCTCACAGTCCCATGGTTTGTACTTGCTAAACTAACACGATTATTCATTTGAACTTAAGTGGAAGGTTTTCATCCTCCTCTGTGGATTAAAACTATTTTGCCTCCATATGAAACACTGTGAAAACTCCCTCTGTAAAGTCATTATGTTTCTTAAATAAGTGCAACAACTTGTGTGCAAAAATACTTTTATTACTGAAAGAGCTCAGCGTGTCTCAGCATCATATGACGTGACATGATATTTTCAGCACCCCTTGATTGGCTGATGAGCTTCAGGTGTGAAGCACCACTTACAAAGAAACACAAAACTCCATCTCATAAATGATTACACTTCGGCCAAAAGACGGACAAGCAAAACCAAAACTGTGAGGTGAATTTCTTTTCTTGTTTGCTGTTCTTTGTAATTTGGGTGCACTGATCCATTAAGGTATAAACCAGACACTTTTGACACGTCACAGCGGTGAAAGCCGATGTTATATTAGTAACATCAATAAAAGCTGTATTCCATTTTGGTGAGTCAGTTTCAGGGTCCAAGTATTATGTTTGGACACTGTGCCATCGTTAATGTTATCAGTAACACTAGTAGTATTTTTCCTGCTATGACAAGTGAAAATGCCAAGTTAAGGTGACCCAGAGAGCTCACACTGCACTGCACCTCAAGAAAACACATGCAAATAGATTGAGAGTAAGAAACACATCAGAAATCGGAACAATCAAGAAATAAAATCTTGTAATGTGAGAAAACGCAACCCAATACAGAAACGCCCTGCAAATACACAAGTATTTATATTTGTTTTGGTTATTGCAGCGTTTGTTTTTCTTAAGCTGCAGTGTGTTGAGCTCTCAGGGCCACCGTACTAAGTTTTTCAGTAGCGTCACTTTGTCTCATAGGTCTGCCTGAAGTTAACAACACTGTGAGAATCAAACAGGATGTGGAGCTCAAAACCAGAGAAGAGTTTCTGCAGTGTGAGTCTATCTTCTTTTGCACCAGACTATCAGCAACATACCACCACACCTTAACCTCACATGCAAAGTCACAAAAGTACTTTACTTCACATACAAAGCAAACAATTTTCAGGTACTTGTATTAGAAATATATTTCACTTTTTACGTCACAATATAACTATAACTATAGCTACTAGTTACTTTTCAGTTTAAGATTTTACCTAAAAAGACACACGATAAGTTTATGAAATACCACATATTGTTAAAGATGAAGCCAGTGGTTCCCAACCCCTTCGACTTATAAGCTGACAGAAAAGCTTTGTCAGATGTCAGGGACACTTTTGTGGGAGAAAATCTCCCAAAGATGAGAGTCCAAAATAAAGAGTCCAAAAAATCAAATGTGAATCGAGTTTACTGAAAAATCAACAGGTACAGCAAACACGAGTCTGTTCGTGAAGAGACTGACTGAACAGGGTGAACATCTACACTTCTGTCACCCCTCCTTCTGGGGAGTTTGATGCAGGGCGTTTGTTTTCATCATCTCGGACCAGACACCATTACTTTTCTTTTATGTCTTATTTTCCGTTGATAAGAAAATAATTGTCTCATTCCAGGTGCTTTCTGTCCCTTTTGTAGGCTAATATCTAATCGTGTCTGCCCTCCACTATCATAATTTTAAAAATAAAAGTCTGCTTCATGTCTACTCTTATCCTTCTGTGCTTGGAGGTGCTTTTTTAATGAGCTCAGTTTAGTGCATTATATTTTCCCACACTTTCCCTCTTCTTATTTAAATAACAGCTCGAGCCTCAAAGAGGTCAAATGATCCAATATTTCCCCCAAAAAGCTAATAATCCAGAAAAAGAGGTTGAACGCATTTGCGAATCAGAGCTTTATTTTTTTATTTTTTTTATCTCCCACTGATCATCTCAGATTTATCATATGACCCTTTGGAGAGGGCCGACCCTTAGGTTGGGAAACACTGGACTAATTAACCTATCTGTGTATAAAGTAATTGCAATTAGCTTCACCTCCGAGCAGCTACAACACTTAATTGTTACTTACACACTGATGCATCATTTTTAGCAATCTGATAATGTTATAAATAATAAAAATGTCAGTCACAGGAGACATTTTACTGCAGTATGAGTACTTTTACTTCTCATACTTTAAGCACATTTTGCTTTTAATACTTCTGTACTTTTAGTTAAGTAGCATTTTGAATGCATTGCATTGTTGTATTAATACTTTTACTTGATTAAAGGATCTGCATGTTTCTGCATGTAGACTGAACCAACAACAACAACAACAACTGTATTCTCAAAGTGCTTATTATATCTTCACATCTTTTTCTTCATTATCTCAGATGCATGTGGCCTCAGCCTGGACCCCACCACAGCTCACGAGGACCTGGCTATTTCTGAAGGAGACAAAAAGGTGAAGCTGAGCACTTACAAGAGTAAGAGCCCAGCTGGTCGTTACCCAGAGAGATTTGTCCACCGACGGCAGGTGCTGTGCAGGGAGGGACTAAAGGCCGAGCACTGCTACTATGAGATAGAGGTGAAAGGAGGGAAAGCTGAGATTGCCCTCGCCTACAAAGGAATAGACAGAAAATCCCGCACTAGCCTGTCAGCTTTTGGGGCCAATGCTAAGTCCTGGAGTCTTGATCGCTCCACGCACTACTCTGTGAGCCACAGAGCTGACAGCATCCAGCTCACATCATCCCCCAGTCATCACAGGATTGGTGTTTATCTGAAGTTCAAAGAGGGAACGCTGTCATTCTACGAGGTGTCAGACAGTATGAAGTTTCTTTACAAGGTTGAAGCTGAATTCACAGAGCCGTTGTACCCAGGCTTCTGGCTCGAAGAGAAATGTTGCATCCGGATCTGTGATCTGAGCCGGGACGGACTGCAAACCACCTGACAGCAGTGGAGAGCTGAAATTACAATTCTTGAGGAATTTATCGCACATCAGTGTTTAAATTTGTTTTCTGAAGCTTGGTTGTGTAATTCCAAAAAACTCTGCAGTACACAGTGGATTCCTTTCACCCCTGTGACAGATTGTTAGATAATAAATGGGACAAAATATCATTGTATGAACTAGACTAAATTAGGTGAAGGAACAGAAATATAGTGGAAAGTGGGACCCCTGAACAATATAACCATCCTTATACAACCTCTCATTTAGCCTTTTTGTTGTGTTAAAATATCTTAAAACTATCTTAGTTTTGCCCCCTTGGATTACCTCAAGGAGCTGCCTGGTCCACACTTTGGGAACCACAATCTTATATTTTTTACAACTCAATAAATCAAACTCAACTGAACAGATTAATTCAACATAACACAGAATTGTCTTACATGTTGTACATCATATATTATTTTTAACTTCCTGTGATTGATTGCCTGCTGTTTTAATGTTACTATAATACTTCAGTATATTCAAACTTCAATAAAACTACAGAAGCTACACGTGCAGGTGTTTTTGTTCTGAAAATAATCAACAAATCAGCCTCCATTAATCATGCAGTAGCTACAGAGGATGACATGGGGAACTTAATTATTATCACTATTTATTCAACTTTATTATTTTCAATAAGAAATTTAGATAGTAGATATAGAGAAGGTGTTGTTAAACAAGATTACAAGCCTACAGCCATGCTAGCACCTGTGTGAGGCTGTACTGTGTTGGCTGTGTTTTAAGGTTAATGCTAATATCTGCACGCTAACTTGCGCATAATGACAATGCTCACATGCTGATGTTGAGCAGGTTTAGCACCTTCTTAGTTTAATTAATTTCGTAGTTCAGTGATACTTAGCCAATCACAAAGTACAGAGGAGGCTGATGGGAACACCATTATATTTGTAAAAAAAAGAGTGTCTGACCTTGTGCCAGTGTTAAAGGAAAAGTAAAGTGATTGTCAGCAGGATTAATCTTCGAGGCACCACGGATATCTGGAACAAATTTCATCACAATACTCTGCATTGCCATCCATAGAGCCACACTGCTAGTATTGCTAATAAAATCTCTTTCACTGTGAGAATTTTCAAGAAGCCTGCAAGAAAGATATCACTTTTGTTCAGCCAGCCTCACACCTGAGAGAATTAAAAGCAAAACAAAAAACCTTCATAACCACATTTCCAATGTAAACCTATAAATTCAGTTTTTACCATGACTTTCAACTCAGTTCTGAACCAGAAAAATCCAAAAATCCGACAGCAGCTTGTCCATTCTTTATTATTAATATTTTTGGTGATTCACAATTTTTACAATAATTTGTCAGCATCATACAATCTTAATATGACTGAGGAGAGAGAGAGAGAGGCTATAAGGGGACATTTTTAAATATGTCTCCTAACAGACAGTGCTTGAAACATGTGCTCAGTAAGGCCCTGCACCCACAGGTAATAAGAAGGAATATAGAGTTCACGCTCACACACACGCACACACACACTTATTTGATATACACACACACACATCACACACCCCAGCACTTGTAAGGAAAAGTTGCAGTATCCCTTCGGCTGTAAGGGGCAGTTCCTAATCATTGCTATTAACTGACACTAATGTGTCAAGCTTCTTTCAGCCTAAATTATTCTTCAGTTTAATAACTTGATATTGCTTTTACACAGACTTTGAATTTACTGCTATGAGAACAACAAAACAAATGCTAATTCTTTTGAGGTCCTAGTGAAAAAAAAGTGCATTAATCACATTCATTATTACTTTGTTACATTTACTGCTAAAACAGTTACTTTTTAAGACATCAATATATTTCACATGAATAAAATCTATCTTCAGAATAGTTTGACTACACAAGATTATTTACAGATTTGGACAACAGAGAGATCTCTACATGACGCACTCTCGGCAGGAAGTGCCTGACTCACACAGACTAAAACAAGACGAGATGAAAAAGAAATTTGTTTATAGCCACACTAGCACTCCTGTCAGACAGTAATGCTCTTCATTGTCCTTAGATCTAAAGGGGCAAAAAAGTAAAGTTTTGCCAGAAGGTGGGATCATGTTGTCACGTAAATGAAAAGATTTAATTCTTTGTAGAGTAATCCACAGAAGGAGGAGTAAAGATGGGTCTAAAAATGAAGTTGTATGCTTTGAATTGTCAGTTGCTCCATGGACTAACTGGTGTTTGCTGTACTTGTTGATTCTTTAGTAAACTATTCACATTTGAACTCAGTTGAATTATTTTTAGTGTTGTAGTGTATTAATAGTGTTAAGATCCCGAAGACATCTGGCCTATCATCAGGATTTTTCTCCCACACTAGTCGAGCCTGTCATTATTTCCTGTCATGAACTGAATTGTTGGACAAGAGGAAACTTTGACCTGCTGGTGGCACCAGACGAAAAGTCAGGGTATTCGTGGTAAACCGTCTGTGGTAAATGGAAGGGGTGCTAGTGTGGCTGAAAACCAGTAAGACCAGTAAACCTAAAGTGGAGACAGGTGAGTCGACATCTCCTAACACCAGGTGCAGCCAGAAGAACACACAGCTCTCATGAACACAACAGAGAGCCAGCTGCTGCCCGTATAACACTACACTTCACATCACACATGACTTCCAGCTCTCAGCAGCAGTTTCACATCCCACAACAAGAATTAGCGACACAAACTACAAAATAGATAAGTCTGTAAATATACAATTTAAATAAGCATAACACAAGATGAAAATATACAGTTTATATATATACTGGTCACTTTTAAAAGATAAATCTTTTTACTTCATCACACCTACATACACTGCAAATATACAGGAATATAAATATAGTCCATTTAATCCTTAACACCATGGCTTTGAATATCGTGATAAAAAAATAAATAAAGGTATCCTCTTCCATTTAACAGGAACTTGAATGTGCTCAGTTTGAACGTGTAGACTGCTGCTTTAACATCAGTTGAACCAGGAGTCAAAGATCTTCATCACAAAGACACCGTGGCATGACATGACAGAGTTAATGTTACTGTCCGCTTCAACAACACTTCAAGAGGCTTATTATTTACTGTGCACGTGTGCATTTCAGCATATGTGTGCACACTAGAAGTCCAAGGCTTACAGAAGTTCATATTAAGTTAGCTGACGAGGTTAATATTCCATAATTTGGATTTTTGCTTTCATGTTCATTTTGTTTTTGGTCCATAGTGAACATAGTTTGTGCTCCATCGTAAATATATATTGCTTTCTCATTGTGTGCGACATATTTAGCGACATATTTTAATTCCACATGTGCATAACTGTTCAAAACGAGAGCAAGGGTTGGTAATAGTGTCAAATCTCTCTTGTGCTTTTGTAGCATTGTTATTTTAAGTCAATCGTGGAATGGACATTTGTTTCAAATTCACATAAACTGTGCTTTCTGTCACTGAAGAACGAAATCAAGCTTTTTGTAGTAACATATCCTTTCTGTTAAAGCTAATATAAATGTATAGATTTCAAGTGTTTTGTTGTCTAATTTTTACTTTCTGCTAAAGAAACCGAAATGAGCGATCTCCACAAGTTATATGACGTGTGTGTAATGGATGGTGAGACTGTGGCTTTAGAACAAGAATCATATTATCCTACATTATATTACTATACTGTACACCGCAGAATGAGAACAAGAACAATACTGGCTACACACAAAACACAGAGAGAACGAGAATGGAAGAGAGTAGGAACATAAATGGATGTCTTTAGAGCAGCCTTAAGCATAGCTTACACAGAGTGAAAACAAATCTACACATTGTTAGTGTTTTCTACTTCAGAGCATCAGAACGGAGGTGCGTGTCAGTGCACATATAGACATACTGTATGTACTCACTGAAATCACAGCATAAGATCTAATAGAAAATAACTTGTTTTGTGTTGGTATGGCTGTACGACTTTGACACACAGTACTCATGGGGCAGCAACGCAAACACTGACAGGCTTTGAACCTTAAAATGATTAAACTCACATTCATCTAGGCTCTCTGTGCCAGTGTACTGAGTGAAAACCTGCTCCACCAGCAGGACCACACTACATTCATTCTTTCAGGTCCTCTGCACTGTGCAGACAGGGATGTGCATTAAACTGTGCAGGGTTTGTGTCTGCTGAGGATCCTTATACTAAGGCAAAGAAAAGCAGGTCACAGAACTTCACCTTAAACCCTGTGATGTTAAATACAGAAAACATAGAGATGTGCAGTGTGTCACTGTCAATCCCACCCTGATTTCAGTGTTTGATCTACTGTGAAAGAGTGCTTGCAGAGCACTGCTGCAGGTGGGTCCTTGGTGTTATTGTGGGAAGCATGTGTTCAGATAAATTGGGCTGCTACATACAGTTTTGTAGCGTTAGTAGGAGAGTGGTGGGGATTCTCTGCGCGGCAGTGACCCCTGGTGGGGACTTTATGGCTGAAAGGTTAACTACGCTACAGGGTGTTAGGGTGGTGTTTGGACAGAAGTCAAGAGTCAGACTCTGGTGTGGCAGGCGTGGTCGGTGTAGTCGGTGTGGTGGGGCTGATAGCAGCGTTCTGGTAGCTCGTACCGTAGCAGATGTTTGGAGACAGGGAGTTGGGGTCCAGCGGTTTGTTCCCTCCTGGAGGCAGGTAGGCTTTGCGCGCCGGCACTGATGATAGCACCTCGCCGGGCTTGGCGCCGAGGATGGATCTGGCCTCGTCCTGCTCCTCCAGGTTGGATATGTCCTTCATCATGGTTTTACGGTAGGACACAGACAGCTTGTTGGAGCCGTCTGACATCAGGTTGAAGCGACGGGCGATGAAGACAACAGGGAGAGGAAGCATGGCCACTATGATGAGAGCGAAACACATGGCCAGTGCCCAGGGAGGGTAGCTCTGGAAGCGTTCCTGAGCCTGCAGACATGAACACAGGGTTTAGTGATTATCTTTCAGCAAGAAATCCAAAGACAAAATTATTCTCTAGATGGAGAGGAGCATAAGAATTTTAATCTTTGCCTAAGTTAGAGTTGAGCAGGTTTTGTTGTTGTGCAATAGTGGAGAATGCTATATCTAGCCATGCTAGCTGCTTGGATCTAAGGATGGTAATGTTGATCTGTTGGCCCACCACTTTGGTTCCGACCAAAGTATCTCAAAAACTATTGGATGCAATTAAATTTAAATACCAGGGTTCTTTTTGGGGACACATTTTTAACTTTGAGACTTTTGTAAATTCCTTGTGACAAAATAAGATTTGAAAACAAGAGAAATAAGTTGAGTGCATGTATGGAGGATAAATACTTACTTTAAGATACTTGATAATACAAATATGTCAATTAAAATCAAGTTAATTTTATTTATATAACCCAAAATCAGTCTCTTAGAGCTTTACCATCAAATAAACGACACCCTCTGACTCTAGACCTGGTAGACTTTGGTCAAGGAAAAAGCCTTTAATAGGAAAACATAAAACAATTATAGAATGAAATGAAATGAAACCATAAATGAAGACAGACACACACAGACTGACCAGCTCTTGGACCCATGCATTGTATCCTGGTGGGCTGATGGCCATCTCTATCACAGAGGCTGAGATGAGCACGATGAGGCACAGAGGGGAGACGTACTTCCACAGGTAGAAATAGATGATATTCGGTCGGAAACCCAACATATCCTCCAGATCCTGCATAAACCTGAGGGAGACATCAAAAAATTACTGTAATAATCCTGTCCCCCTATTTTACACTCCTCCGTCCCAGTGAATGTTTTATTTTTATCATTTGAGCATAATTGAATTGCAGACACATACATGCAAACCTACAGCCAGTTGTACCTTTTTGTGCCGTAAACCCAAGCGACAGACAGATTTTCCAGGATGACCACTATAGTGAGAGGCAGTCCGGCAGAGTAATCATCAAACATGGTGACAAAGTAGTTCCCTGAACGTTGAACAAACAAGAGGCCACAGAGGAAGGCCACAATGCAGCAACCCACTGAAACAAACCCAGAGAAAATGAAAAATGAATAAAAAATGAGTGCACATTTGGAGGAAAAGATGAGAAATGTTGGTCTTATAGATGAGAAAATGGAAAAGTAAAATGGTGGTATTACCAGTCAGCTGTTTTGTTTCCTGTGAGTGTTTTGCATTCAGTGCGCTTGGAGTGATAATAGAAAGCCTAATGCAGCCCATTCCCAAAGTGCTTTAATGCTGTGCTGAATAAGGGGTTTCAACTGCTAACAGATTATAATGTCCTGACTGAGGGAGTCAGACGGGGAGGTTCACCTGTGAAAAGCTCCTTCTGGACCTTGTAGGTGTCGAGGACAGGTGTGGTGATGCCGGTCATGGTGCCGATCATGCTGCCCAGACCGAGGTTGATGAGCATGAAGAAGAACATGACCGACCAGAACGGAGACGCCGGGAAATGGGTCATGGCTTCTGTGAAGGCGATGAAGGCCAAGCCGGTGCCCTGGACAGCCTGCAGAGAGACGGCCAGAGGAGTGAAATCAGGTAACAGACAGATCGGTGTAAAAAGAGTCAAATAAAGAATATATGGATCCGGGTGTTGCAAGACTGTGCCAAAGACTCACCTTGTTGAGCTCGTCCTCCAGGACACAAGGCTCCAGACCCAGCTGGGCGAAGCTTCCCTCTTTCACCGTCTTGATGACCCCGTACATCTCAGCATAGTCTGATGTGGTGAGATGGGTGAAGTTAATATGTGGGGGGATCAGATCGTGACTCAAGACGTTAGAGTTGAGGTACCCCAGGATCTTCTCTGCATTCCTACAGTAAAGATAAAAAGACAGAATTAGAATCAATTTTATTGGAATCCAAGGAATTAAACCATCAGTAGCTCCCAACAGAGTGCAGAGAACTAATTTACAGGACTACATACAGCTAAACAAAGACATCAAGCTAAACAAATACAAGCAAACTTAAATATGTACATATTATCTACAGTTAAGGCTG
Source organism: Nannoperca obscura (assembly GCA_036024295.1). Classification (NCBI taxonomy): domain Eukaryota; kingdom Metazoa; phylum Chordata; class Actinopteri; order Centrarchiformes; family Percichthyidae; genus Nannoperca; species Nannoperca obscura. The sequence goes on along the minus strand of JAVQJL010064617.1, from coordinate 27,653 downwards.
GACATCCTTCTATGTAGACATTGAGACAGGTACAAGCTGATCCAGTGCAGCTAGTTGTTAAACTATTGTAATAGTCTGCTGTCATTAGCATGCAGCTCAAAGCACCGCTGTGCCTTTGGCTACACAAAATTGCTAGCATGGCTGTAGACGTCTTTACATTGTATTTTTCAATGCCGCGAGGAGCACAAACAAAATTCACTTGGAGGAATTACAGCGGCATACAATATATCGCCAAACCTTAGCTAAAACCAGAACTGTGTGGCTAGATTTTAATTAATCTACAATTATCTACATGACAAGAAATTAAACTAACAAGTGGTTGATATGGTCAGGTGGTTTTCTTTTTTGTTATGACCCACATACAGTATGAATTACTGCCATTAAACCCATTTATGGCTAAATGGCTTTTGCCTGTGTGAACTTACTCTACGACACACTTTTCGTTCATGAGGTTGGCCTTGAACCCCAGCACAGCGAACACCACCAGTGTGGCCAGAATGGAAGTGAGGAAGTTGATGACAGAGACGAGCACGGCATCAAAATGACAGTTGTTATCGATCTTGTTGTAACTGGAGAAGGCTATGACTCCTCCAAACCCGAGACCCAGGGCGAAGAAGACCTGGGTGGCTGCCTCCCTCCACACCTGGGGCTCCAGCATCTTCTCCAACTGTGAGGGACAGAGAGAGAAAGTCACTTTATTACTGTACAATTGAGCATTTTCCAACATGGCTGATGTAATGTATGCATGGCTAAAAGTACTGGGACAAAGCAGTTCTGTCAGTCTCACCTTGGGAGTGAACATGTGTGCGATACCATCCACTGATCCCTTCAGCATTAAACCCCTGACCAGGAAACAGAACAGCACCACGTACGGGAAAAGAGAGCTGAAGTACATCACCTGTGAAAAACAAAACATACATTCAGGAAAGGGAAACCAGTGTATCTCCTCATGGCATCCATTTCTGTCTCATCCTCTGCACTACCTTCCCGGAGGAGGCGATTCCTCTAATGACGGCGAGGCAGACGATGATCCAGGCCACCAGCAGAGACAGGGTCATTTTCAGGTTGAGGCCGCCGCTCTCTGCGATGGTGCTGGTGGTGTTAAGAGTCTGACGGTACCAGAAATAGGTCGTAGCTGAGCTTTTCTCGCACTCCGGCTCCACAACTGTATGGTTTTGCAGACAGAAGGAGATGGAGCTTTAGTTTGGGTGATAATGAAGGGAAATAAATGGCTGTGAATATGCAGCAGGGAGGTTTTGATGTTGCTGTGAGGAAGATGAAAAGGTCAGAGGGAGAAATATGATGAGACTGAGAGTGTTTGCTCAGGGTCAATATCTCAATTCTCTGCTTGTTTACACCTCTTAGACGTAAAGTGAGATAACAAAGGTCATCTGTGTGCTTAGTATGCAAAGCATGAACCTCCAATTCACAACACCTGAGATGTTGTTTTATTACAGTGCACACAATATATTCTCGTTACCTTGGGGAAATTATATATATATATATATATATATATATATATATATATATATATATATATATATATATACAGTACTTAGCACAGCAGTGTTACGTTTCTCCACATAATATTGCAGGACGGTGCGGATTTATCCATGTGGTTGCACACACACAGACACAAAAGACAAGGAAAGGAAAGGATAGCTTTTTATAGATGTATGACAATTTAATCTGATGAATTCAAGATGGCCTCTGCTAAATTCATTGTTTATTAGGCACTGTCTGGGTCCATCATTTGTCAGTGACACAGGCAACAGATTCTGTTAGAAACACACAAACAGTGTCTGTGCTCTGAGTGAAATGTTTTACACTCTGCCGCTGTCCTTCAGCATTAGTGTCCTTCAGTCTGAGCGTCTGAATCTCTGCTCCCCGTCTGTCTGCCAGCAGCCGCAGCCTTGCTGAGTCATACACATGCTGAGTGTTTCTTGGCTGCCACAGGGGTTATGTTATTATCGCTTTTTAATCAAATGAACTCCAGAAGGTTTTAATCTGTGATATGTCCGTGAAGCCGCGACAGTAAGTTGTAAGGAAGTTAACACAGTTTATCTGATCTGCTTACTGTAGGTGTGTCGATAGACTGAGGTTGCAGCGCTAAAGTGTGTAACATGGTGGCCCATTGAGGAATTACTGTGGGAAACAGTATTACAAAGACTGACATTAATAATGACACAAATGGATATTGTAACATAATCCTGAAAACGTACACACTTGATATTAGATGAAAGAATAAATGTATTGTAATGTCATTTGATTTCACAGGTTGATTTGAAACAAAAAAAAGACTGGTCAGTATTATAAACCACTTAATGGCTTAGAGCCAAAATACAATTCTAATATACTTGAAGAATAAACCCAGTACTTTAGTCTGAGTCTGCCTTTAACTACTATATGCTGTGCACAGTGTATATCAACTTCCTGATTATTTTACATGTGAATACACCCCAACTTTATTAACTTTGAATTCTAAACTACATTACAAACTCCTGTTGTCCTGTGCCTTTGATTGATTAATTTACTAAACTGCACTTTTATTTCCTTAATTGAATTTGGGGCAGCTTGTTTTTACACTGGAATTGTATTTCTAGTCTTGATTTTATACTATGCTAGCATAGTGTGTTAATACTGTGGTCTTGTACATGTACATTTTGTACAGATGTTCATGATCCTCAGAGGATCAATCCTACTGACTGTGGTGATCCACTATTTCCTTTAGTGCCACCTTGAGGTTCACATGTTTGGTTTTTAGTAAAATGTATCCTGCAAAACTAGCCATTCTGCTAATAAGCAACTGTTAGCATGCTAACCACGCTAAAATAAGATGGTGAACATGATAAACATTATACCTGCTTTGCATCAACATGTTAGCATTGTCATTATGAGCATGTTAGCGTGCTGATGTTAGCATTTAGCTCATTTAGTCGTGCCTTAGTACAGCTGCTAGCATGACTGTAGATTCTTGTTCTTTGTGTATTTGTGCTGTTTTATATTTCATATCCATTTTATTTTCCTTCTCTGTGTTTTTAAATGTTGTTCTAAATCGTTAATTTACAGTAAATTACTGTAATGTCACTCACTGGCAAGTGTCCCATTCCTTCTGATTGGACACTCACTCCATGGAAGAGGATACTGGAAGGACTGGAAGAAATAAAAGATGCTCCAGCCGATGATCACATTATAGTAGAGACCCACAAAGCCACACACCTAGATAGATAGATAGACAGAAAGACAGATTGTTACCAATTTGTAATTTGTTATTGACATTTTACAGCATGTCCTCTGCTACGTGACATAAACAGCCAGCATACATTACAGTAACTAAATTACCAATTGAAGGTATCACATTTTATACCTCTACTAAATTGTATAAAAAGATCTGCACAGAGAGAGAGGAAAATATGCAAATGAAGCAGCATGCTTTGTGTATGTCCCATGTTGCTGTCAGTCTTCTGAGCAGCCTTGCCAGCCAGGACATGCACGAGCTAAGTAAGGTTGAGGAAAGCATGAATAATTAAAGTGTTCTCTTTTCACTGATCTTCTACGAGATATTTATAGCTACTTCTGCACCAGCCGTGCAATGCTAAAGAAAGGCTACCTTTCATTATCAAACACGTCAGTACCTCCCATAAACCCAACAGAGGCTGAGGCGGTGTGGAGGCTGTTGTGGTGACTCCAGATGTTCCTGTAACTTTATTCTGCTCATTGCCATATCAGTTTTATGCTATAAACATGCATAAGACATACAAAACCATAATTGTTACCATACCAATGTATTCTTAGATCAATAGATAAATAGATAGATAGATATTTCAAGCGTTTGCTCATGCGGAAATAAAGGCACCTTCATAAATCACAAAACAGTGGCTTGTTTTTTTATCTTTAGACTTGTGCACATTTAGCAGATGTGCTTCTGTTTAACTGCAGGGTGTGACAGCTGTTCCCCCATTACAACCTCCCTGATTCTTATCAGTGGACCCACACTTTTTCTCTCCACCACTCTGCTGTCAAACTGCTTTTCCGAGGCGCCATAAGAGACTTTAACAGCTACAGTGCACCAAAGAAAGTATAATCAAGAGTATGTTTTATGGATGATAGATGATTGTAATGTACACAGATAGAAGGTACAGAAAATACATGAAAGAAGCAGTGCTTTTTTTTTCCTTACCATCAGACTGGACACCCCTATCCCGCCCAGATTGGGACAGACGTAGTTCCAGACTCCGATGCTCCCACGTCGGATCTTCTGACCCACAGCCAGCTCCAAGAAAAAGAGCGGGATGCCGATGATGAGGAGGAGGATGAAGTAGGGAACCAGATAAGCACCTAAAAGAACGGGGAACATGTCAAAGAAACACCATGTACTTTTTTAAAAAATTCTTCAGCTCTTTTAATGTTTGTAATTGAAAGTAAATTCTGTGTTTTGAGGCTGTAGTCTGGTTCTGATGAATAAGACTGTATTCAGTTTGTTTATATTTTGTCCACCTCATTGAAATGCAGAGGAGCAAAAGTATTAGAAACTGTCAATATAATGCAGTCCAATACAACATGAGCATCACAAACAGTCTCAGCATTACCACAGAGTCAAATCAAGCACATTTTTGCCTCAGTGGCAACAACAAATTAAAACTGTAAGCTTCATGGAAGTCTATATTTGTCCCTTTAGTTTAATCCAGAGAGGCATAATCAGGATGCAACCATGTTTTATGTGCAAAGGGTGAGTCATCAACCAGGACTTATAACATGTACTACTATTAATACATCAAAAGTAGGAATTACATACAGCAATGAGACAGAGAGAAGAGAGAAGGCGAAAGGCTAAATTAAGAAAGCTGAAATAGAGAGGATAGTGAGGTTAAATGTAGTGAGGAGAACTGGGCTTTTGCCAGGATACTCATGCAGATCCACTCCATCACAGGTTATTTAAACCGGAGCCTGTGATAGGTTTGATATACAACAGAGTCACGAGCATAAAGATATGTCAAAGGAGGGAGAAATGATAGAGGATGTTCGAAGTGAGAAGAGAAAGACATGACAAGGAAGAGGAATAATGGAAATGAGAGAGAGAGGAGGCCACACAGCGATAACTCTCAAACAACACAGACCTTTAATGCGTCTGTAATTGGCTGCCTGACAGAAAATTACAGCGTGAAAAGTGGCTGCTCGCCAGGTCACATAACCTGACTCGTCTGGGAGCCTAATGTCAGTAAATCCTCTCTATAGGCAATAAATTCTGGCCATTTGCAGTAAATCAGACACAGGCAGTAAAGCAGCAAACACAAAAACATTAAAGACTTGGAGCAATGTGAGCAGAAGCATGTTTATCAATCCCCGACGACAAGGTGTTTCTTACCTATAGTGAACACAGGTTTACACTGCGCACGCCTCCGATTACATGCGACACTATACAGTTATATTCATTTTTAATCGAGCTATTTTCTATTTACCAGAGTATCAGTTGAGCCCAGCCTGTCCTGCCGGCAGTAGTAATCAATAGTGCAGCTATATTTAGACTTGGCTGTTTTCTGCACAATACAGCTGCTCTCTCGGCACTACTGTGCTGAATGGCAGTGGCATGTAGTTTGTGATGGTCGGGTTTTACTGAGCTACTTAAGGTGAATAACAGCTAGGCAAAATGCTGAGCAGATGTTGAGTTTATATATGTGAAATCAGCATTTGTGTCTGAAAGATAGCAATAACAAATCACTTGTGACAAATAGGGCTGAACTATACTGTGAAAATAAATATCACAGTATTAACACAAATATTTTTCTCATGCATCATGTCATTGCAAAAATATGCAAAAACACAAAACTTGGATGTAACATTTAAACAAGAACTTCAGTAACTACTTTAGTTAGTTTTTAATTACAATTTGTTATCATACTATCACAATATAATTCCACTGAAAGTTGATTAATGAAAATATTGAATTATTGCTTATAGCCGTTTTGTCAAAGGCTGCGACTGACTTTAATGCTGAAACAATGTCCTAGTATTAAAGCTATATCTGAACCAAGAATTAATGGCAAACCATCTGATAGTTGTTGAAATATTTCAGTCTGGACAAAAGTGGTGGACCAATCAACCGACTGACCGACAGACCAGCCAACATTTCCATCACTACAGCAACGCCACTTGCACTGATAAAAAAGATCACCACAATAAACAGAGTATAAGAAATAAGTAATACACTTCTTTGTTGTTCAACGTTTGTGTGTTTATTTCTAAAAGGAAAATCACATCCTTTACACGTTCCACTTCATGGAAAACGTTCTTAAACATACTTTACGAACTTTCAGGTGATTATATCTTTTAAGTATTCAGATGCCATTAGTGTTTATTAAAAGAAAAATAAGTGAAAGTTGGAGCTCTCAGCTCTTTATTTTCACTGTCACTGCTTTAAGTTAAGAGGAAGTTATTGTTTTTAAAACATTTGCCATCTGTAGTAAACGTCCACTTAAGTGCGGTGACAGTAAATGGGTTTTTGTGCCTTGTGCAACACTACAGCTTGGATTTAATGCCAGTGACTCACCTCCCCCATTCTTCTGGCACAGGTAAGGGAAGCGCCACACGTTCCCCAGGCCCACAGAGAAGCCCACCTGGGCCAGGATGTACTGAAGTTTGCTGTTCCAGGCGGGGCGTCCATCGTTTTCAGGCACCTCTATCTGCGGGACTTTCTTCCCGGCGGCTCCTCCGACATTCAGGGAGCTGCTCTTGTAGTCGAGCGGCTCCTCGTGTGCGAGCAGGTCAGCCACCGACTCAGTGACGTGCTCATGGCTCTGCTCGCGCTGAGTCACCTTGCTGTTCTTAGGCATCAGGGTCGGGAAGGGGGTGGGGGTGGAGAGAGAAAGAGAGAGCGAGGCAGAGACTGGTAGGGAAGGGAAGAAGTGATGCAGGCAGAGAGTGAAGAAGAGATGGATGGATGTAGCTGTAAGGAAGATGCTGAAGAGTGATTTCAGGTCTGGGCCTCAGTTCTGCATCAGAAAAACAAAAAAGGTCAAATAGAAAATTGTGTTTCTAGGACATTATGAAAATAATGTTCTATAATTGGAAAAAAATCCCATTAATAGTCTTGATTTTAAATTTAAAAAAGCAGGTTCGTGCTACCCTGACAAAAATCATTTAATGTACAGTAATGAAAATACTTCTTCTGGCTTTGATCCTTAAATAACACTTCACACAGCCGCTGACACAATTATTCCTCCATTTAGTGCTTGGTTAGGCTGGTAATAAGACACTGGATTAAAACACATGGTTCTGCCTCTCCAGAACCATGAAGGATGTCAACATAAGGACAGGAGACCATTCATCACACCTGTGTGTTAACTTAACCTGATTCTTAAAAGAAAAAACCCGGCAGGGGCATTTATACACTGAAAAAAAAATAATCTAAACACCACAGCTCTTCATCGCTTGCGCAATGTTTTTAGTTCAGAAAAATTCCCAATCCTGCAAATTGTTCTATTTAATTTCCCTGTTCTGCAAAGCTTAACTTTAGTGAAGCTTTTTTCCCCCTGTAAATCCCCTAATCCTCTGAAGCCTCGCAGCAACAACATCACCCTCACCCCTCTCTCAGGGAGTGGTTGGTTCAACCCAAATGTAATGGAGGAAGTGAACATGATGCTTTGGATGAAGTGCCGTCATGTGTTCTCCTGATCCACATCACGGGCTCCTGCGTAGGTTCATTACTTATTAAGTGAGTCATTTCTCCATTAAATAAATTCAACACTGTGAAGCTTGTAGGTTATTTGAAGACTGTTCAAATAAAGAAACCAAAAGAGTACCTCACAATTTTTGATTCACTGTGTTTCCAGTGACCAAAGTCCTATTAAAGGAGAAGGAAAATATATGGCTAAAGGAAACAGTAGAGAACTGGGGCTGAGCGAAGATGCCGCACTACTAGTATGATGCAACAGCAGTGATGCTCATGAGCCTTTTAAAGCATAAACTCCACACAAACACCCTCAGAGAGATCTACAAACACTCAGAAAGTTGTGCTCACAATGTACATTCGCTTTCCTTGCTTGTGTAATTTTCATCCCTCTGTGCCTGTCAATATGAGCCTATGATACAATAATCCACAGCCATTCACAAGTCTTCATAATCCTGTGTGCATTAACTGTAAAGCCCCCAGCGCTGCTTTTCTGTCTGGTCATTCAATCCCATCCTACAGTATACAAGACACGTGATGTCAATCAGAGGCTGCATCCTCTAGCCAACACTGAGAAATGAAAACACATCAACTCACCCAACCAATAATCCAAAAAACACGCAGTTCAGATTACCCCAGCCAATGCTAAGAGTCTGACTGTGTGGAGTTTATACCACAGTAAATGGCAGGAAAAAGCCTTTGGGTGAGCGTGCAATGTTATCTTTCTCCTGTGTCGACCATGGCTGTGTCCTTGGAAGAAGATCTACATTTTGAGCACTGAGTTAAAAACAGAAGAATTGTATTACCCGTGACGACATAAACTGCACAAATATCTGCCGGATCTCTGTATCTTTACTCTCTTTTTTGTCTATTCAGAGATTCTGCATGCGTCACAACAAGGGACAGCATTCATACATGCAGGGTATTTCCACCACTTACTGTACATCACTTCTACTAAAACTGCTTGGACAAATGTCACATCCACAGCAGATGGCGCAATATAGAGTAATGTACACTGAATTAGTACAACAATGATGTATGTCTGCTGGAATGTCGATCTTCTGTTGTGACTTCTTGGACAAGATAGAGCTGAAACTAGCAATTACTAAAATGTCAAAAAATGTTAAATGTCCATTATAAGTTCCAAGTTGACTGTTTTGTCCAAAACCCAAAGATATCCTGTTACAAATGACAAGGAAAAGCATCAAATCCTAACAAAAGAGAGGCTGAAATGATTTAATCGATCATCATAATAGCTGCTGATTAATTCTCCGTTCATCAACTCATCAGTTAATTAAAATACATACTATTCAAAAATGTGTAATCATCCCATTAAAGACAACATATCTGAATGACCATAAATACTACTCTTTCTCACACTTAAAACATATCGTAGCTCGTCCTTATTGCCAAGCAAGCATGTTTATGCATTAGTGTAAGAAATAATCACACTGGTAACTTTCCAGCACCAACAGGGTCACAAGTTCAGCCCTGTCTGTGAACACATCACTGTTTTCCCTGTCAAACATGACAAAATCATAAACATCCAAGTAAAAGTCGTACTCTCATGCAAACAAGGGCACGATCACAGGGTGTAGAGCATAAACAAGGATTAATGAGTTATATTTGGATATAAAGTAGTGAACAAAATGTAACATGTGACCAACAGGATAAATAAACAGGAGACCCTGCAGGTACCAGCTTCAGTAATCAGTCCTGTTTAAGTGTCCACACTTGTTCATTAATCGATTACTGATTCACTGATTGAAGTCTGAACACAGCTTGTGGTTAATCAGCTTTTTCCTCACTGGAAAATACAAAGTGTTAAAAGTCTGAAGCCTTCAACAACCAACTCACTCCCACATCACTGGCAACAACTCATTAGATCCCATAACTTTAAAAAAAATGAATGACCTGCATCGACGCTACTACTCTAAAGACACCGAGCTCTTTTATCTCTAAAACACAGCTGTACAGAGCAGCTGCCTTCACTCATCACCACCACAACACAGGTCGCGGATTGTGAACACCATGGTGACACATCTGGTGCTGATGCTGATCGCCCGGTGTGTTTTACCATCTCTGAATTTACCGCTCGTCACGAGAGATGCGACGACTTTTTAAAACGTGCACAATCAAGGTCAAGCACGATTATTTTCTGACCTCTGCGTAAACCAGAGCGCATCTCGGCCGTAGTGCAAATTGTACGCAATTATAGACAACTTCACACGACTCAAAACAAGCGGATAGCTCTGCGTTTAAGACGTCAAACAAAGCAATTGGAACTCTTTCCCAGCTGTTTGTGAACTTTCTGCAGAAATGAGCAGTCTGCATCTTTTTAAATCCAGGTGCCAACACTTATCGCGCATTCTTCTCGAGGGATGGAGGGGTTGTTTGAAGAAAAATCTTTCTCACCGCGAGTCTTTAGCAGCGATCAACAATATCCAGGGTTTATAGTGAATGCAGCTGTCGAGAGAAATCTGTAGCGAGGCATGCATACATCCGCCGGGCAGCGCTTGTGTGTCGGTGTGGTACTGACTGAGCGCTCAGGACACTGGAGGACGGAGGATCACATGCTGCACTGCCTACGATTGACATGCAGGGTGGAGAGTCCGGGGCGCACAGTGACGCACAACATGCTGCTCATCGCCAGCAATAGACAAATTATCACCCGCCACTCACTTTTCAAGACTTCCGCCCATCACAGCATCTTTGAGCGGGCAGGTGGGATGCTGAGAGAGAGAAAAAGGGGCACAATTGTGCGCGGATTTGTCAAGGTTATCCACTCCTACCTGAGGAAGTGATTGTGTGACGCAGCTTTCGTCATTCCTATTTCAATTGATAAAAATAAAAAAAAGTAAGCCATTCAACACTACTCTGTCAGGATAACAGCATGGGATGCACAGAAACAAAACAACAACCTCGTTTTCTGGTGACAGAAATAGTGTCACGGTTTTGTTTGCATCGCCCCCTAAAACACAGTTGGCTGTTGGTATCAACTGTCCCCACTGAGAAACAGATGAGCTATTGCTCCATTGCTCAACAATTAATAAGCATTAATAAAGGAATAAAACTCATAATAAATATATGAACAAAAAATGTATAAGTTCAGTGAAAGGGGGAAATTATTAATTAATTATCTTCTAGTGGTGTAATAAATACAATATTCCTGTCTGAAATGTGGTGGAGTAGAAGTATACAGTAGTTCAAGTACTTTACATTAGTACTTGAGTACATTAATTGAGTAAATGTTACTTTTATCACTGCCCTCTACTTACTGTTGAGACAAGAATTACTAACAGCTTTATCTCCCTGATCAAACTGTCGGTCTACGGACTGGGTGGTCATTTCTCTATTAAACAATGGACATGCGACATGACTGCAGCAGACAGTCACCCAGGGGACCATAAATCATGCACCAGCCACCAGAATATTCTCAGGTACCACGAGATTGAGGAAGAAGATAACACCGAGAGGCCATTTTTCATGCCAACCTTATGGATTTATTTCGCCCCCCCATTCCCGCATGTCTGCCTCCTCGGTTGTCTTAATCACTTGAGTTTCTGCACTTGCTTCTAGATGTTTCTCTTCATACGCATCATTATCATCATTATGGAGTTTGGTCTAAGTGATGCTACATAACATAGGGGTGTAAATGTATGGAATTGAGTTGCTTTAAACAGAGAACAGAATCCTGTTCAACAATCAAACTAGCACAGTTTGGACTGATTTCAAAGAAGATATGACTTCTACAGAACATCTCTTATCCCCTGTATTTGTGATGCTTTGCAGCAGGTTGTTGTTCAGGCCATTTTTAGGTTGAACTCAAACCCAGTGTGTAGCGACGAGCTAAGGGTCTGATCTGTCTGTCCTATTTCTACAGCTGGTCCTCGCTCTGTGACGCTTTTGACGCACCTTCTTCGAGCTGACTACTGGGAACAGTTGCCACAGCAACCTCAGGATCATATGACAGACTTTTTCCCATCGCTGCACTCTTTTTTCTGCATTCCTCCCCTAATAAATACCGTTTTCCTATTAGGAGAAGAACAACATGCATTTCAAACATCCACATACACGTGTGACCTGCTGGGTTTCCTCTCCTTAAAGTTTCTGTGGCATCCTATATGGGACAGATGGAGATTAATATTAATTTAATCCAAATCAAAAGTAATTTAAGTAGTTGTACTGTACTGATACATCCTCCTACTCCAACTGTATTTCCTTTACTTGTTTTAGAGAGGTTTAGTGGAGATTAACTTCTGTAGTGTTTTCTCACCTCACTTTTGCTTCCACAACCCTTTTGTCACCTCATCTCATGGGAGAAAATGTCTGACAAAAAATCCCTGAGGTGAAAATGAAAGACATGTCTGCACACGTGACAGCACACTGAAACAAGTCTTACATCATGATAAACTGCTCAAGTTTAAGAACAAGGATTAAGATCATGTAGCATAACAAGGAACTGATTGTAATGGATTTACTGTCTTCTTCCACAAAAACTAGTGCTGAAGTGCTGCAGGGCATCTGCTAAGTGCACAGCGGTTTGCCACTCAGTGATACACTCACATAATATTTCAGGGGTTAATTAAGCCTGCATCAGCAGCCTTGCAGGCCTGTGGGACTGTTGGCACAGCAGTGCTGCCGCCCTCTCTGGTTAGCAAATGCCCGAACAGTCCCATCTGGGTTGGAGGAGCTGCAGCTTTGTTCTGCTGTCACTTACCCTGTGTCCTTTTACTCATACCTGCATTTATTTATTGTACTTTAAAATCTTTTTCACTCCAACTGTGATGATCTGCATAATTTGTGGTTTGGTAAAACTAGAGATTTGTTCTTTGTTCTTGTTCATTTTAGCACCAGATGTAAACAGCATGCATGCTAGCTGCTCTGTGAGGCTGTAGGCACAGCTGTGGGTTGAGCTAATGCTAAAGCTACATGCTGACAATAATAAAACCAACATGCTGATGTTTAGCAGATATAATGTTTACCATGTCCACCACCTTCGTTTAGCATGTTAGCATGCTAACATTTGCTAATTAGCACTGAATACAAAGGACAGCTGAGACTGATGGGAATGTCATTAGTTGTGTAGGTATTTGCCAACATACAGTATGGGGTCACCAAAGTGACAGGATTACTATTAATCCTGAGGGGGACATGGATGGCAATCCATTCAAGAGTTGTTGAGATTTTTCACTCCAAAACACAAATGTCAACCTCATGGTGGCACTAGAGGAAAAGTCAAGGGATCAGTAAACTGAGAAGGACTCATCCACTGGGAACTGGGAATGTTTCTAAATTTCCTTGGAATCTATCTAGTAACCGTAGAGAAATCTCAGTCAGGAAATTCAGTGGAGGACCAATCAACAGACTGACATTTCTATCCAGAGCCACACTGCTAGCATGACTAAGAAACACTCAGCATAAATTTAAACTAAACACCAGCAAAGCTGAAGAGACAGAATTTCCTGTCAGGGTTGAATTCTGCCTTCCAGGCTGGGTGTTACTACACTCATTTTCTTCTCTTAGATTATTTTAAATTAAATTTATCTTGATCACTTCACACTTTTATTACATTTTTATCACCATCATCCTTTTCTTTTCTCCCTGTCACAGCCCCTCTGCACAGTGTCCTTCCTCCTGTTTTATAGAATTTCTCTCGGGAATCTTTACTTCAAATATCTTCTTCCTTTCTGGTTGTATCACATTTTCCTCGGTGTCTGACGTCAGCACCGTTTCACATTTCTACTCCTCTCTGCTGTTCACCTTCAGCCGCCTCTAACTTCACAATATCTCCTCCCCTGCTTTGCAGCACCCGCTTTCTTTTGTGCTGCCCCCACGCCCACTTCCACTCACGTGCGCTCATGCATTCTGCATCTGCACCACCACATCCGCCCAGTACTTTTCCTTCACTCCAGTCTCATTTATATTCCTCCCTCCCCATCCCTTTCCTCCCCCACTCCCTCCCTCCCGTTCCCCCCCTGTGTTTTACACTGTCTGGGTCACTCTCAGCTCCTAAGAAAACCTTCAGCCTGCACTTGGCTCTGTGGTATTGCTTATCTAGCCCATTATTCTGAATACAAGCACTTGAACAAACATAATTACATCTATGCTGTAGATTAATTTCTGCTGAAAGCAAGTGAATGTGAACACTTTTGACAGATGTGAATGGATAAGTCAGAGCAGTTGATGTCTACATTTGTTCGGCCACACGCATGACATTGCAACCTGTGATCAATGCACTGATGATCCAGTCACTCTTTGAGCCAAGAAGGTAAAAGTCCATTGATGTTGAAGCCAGAAAGGCTTGTTCTCTAACAATACTACCTCATCAGCATCGTACAAAACCATGTGTTGGAAATTTTTCCCTAAGACGATGAAAGGAACAAGGGGCTTTAATTCATGCATAACTTAGTTTTATGTCATATGTGTCAAAAGTCTCTCTACAGTCTTTCTACTTTATCTGTCCATGCATCCTCACAGTATTGTAGTGCCTCCTGATTTCCCCGCTGCTGTTGTGCAGGTGTTCAGACAGTGGAGAAAGTGGGTCATGTCGGGCTCAAACGCACACACTGCAGTGCTCCGCCATACAGCAATACTCCAAAATTGTGTGTTTATGACATAGGTTGTAATGGAAATGAAGAGTCTTGATGTTTAATCAGCATAAAGATACAGTGATAAACATAAGAGATTCATTAAGTTAAAAACCATTTGGGTGCTGTGATACACTGTAGTGGTGAGAGTAGGCGGCTCGCAGTTTGACTGTCCAGTTCGTCAAGGATTGCACGCTGGTTCAGGTTAAACAGGTGAAGGATTGCTTGTCTTTTGGTTGGTTGATGACAGAAACGTACAGACAGATCTATTACTAAGCATCTGTTTCACATGAAAGCCGGGGTGCACGGGGTCAGGCCATGCTGTCACCTTAATGCGAAACACAAAAATAGAAACTCATTAAAAGCTGTTTTTTCTCACTAATCCTTTGCAGATTTCCTCTTTGACAGCTCATTAACAAAAAACCTCTGCATGCCATTCTGTTTTTGATGGTTATAAACAGATGAACCGCCTATCTGTTGCAGTATATTCAAGGTTTCATGTTTCAGGGATTTCAGAGCAGCAGCCACATTCATTTTTATCAAAATAAATTATTTAAAAATTACTGAACGTGTGTGCATGTTGGTTGCTGGTTGCTGGTGTAAACATGCAAAACTACTATAATTCTCTTTGATTAGTTTGATAAGTATCATTTTATATGCAAGCACGGTTTTGACATAATTCACTGTTGGCTTTGGTTGCTCCATTTGACAAACAACTGACCTGAATATTGGGAAGAGATTTAAAGCAGGAGCATTCCCCCCCTCATATACTCATATACACACTTTAAACCCATTTTAATACGGGGCGGCAGATTGCCTTGTTGGGCCTGCGTGAGGTCATGTGACAGTCTATGGAAGAACTTCACCAGATGGTCTCTCAAAGAGGGGCCAGTCCAGCTCACAGGGTTGAGGGCAAAGCTCCTGTCCCCGTTTTTTTGGACAACATAATCCTTTTAAAATACCCCCGCAGCAAAGCACACTGCTTTTTTCTTTTAGCAAATGTTGTTGGTGCAACAAGGCTGATGCAACAAATAATAGGGTAGGACTCAGTTAGACAAAAAAAGAGATAAAGATTGAAAGTTATTAATAGCAAAGAATTAATAAATATGACATAATAATAATATTTTATATGGTAAACTTCATTGACTGATTAAATTAGTATGTTTATTCTGTGATGGCCTGGGCAGAGAAAAACAGCATTTCATCATCAGGAACTTTAACTAACTGGAAGACCACCTCTCCCACTGCTGTCATGCAGACTGTAATCCCATGCGTGGGAGCGCCCTACATACATGCCTCCGCATTTTATTCCTCTCTATTATTATCAATAATAATAATAAAAAGCCCACACAGGCACAAATACCCCACACAGGAGTGTGGATGATGGTTTGGGCTGCAATACAACCTGAGTTGGTGCAGTGTAATTACTGGAAGAGTAACATGGTAAACTGAAATGGAAACAAACTCAAGGTTGCCTCTTGAATTTCATTCTAAATGATCTGAGGGGCAGGTTGTCATGTGACCAAATGGGGAGGCTTCAGGAGGTACATTATGTATGTTCTTGAACTGTTGCTGAGAGGGAATGTAACGGGAAATTAGGTTTCATAGAAGGTAATAAAAGTATTTTACGATGTAGGAAAGCTAGACGCTATGGTAAAGTATGTACTATGTAATGTGTACTGTATGTAAAAATATATATTTGATGTGTCTTATGTTTTGTTCTGTTTTTTTCATTATGTAAAAACAAAATTATGTAAAAGTGTAAAAGTGCATTCTGCTGTGAAAATACAATGTGTTCAGCAAAATAACTACAGTGAAACTGAGTTTGAATAATTTGTGTTTGTTTTGAACAGCAAGGACTTGCATGAAATGTTTTATATTAAATATTTAGTGATATCTTTATGTCGTATGCCGAGTAATGACTGGACAACCCAATATAAATCTTCTAAGGAGAGAAACTGGACATAGAGACACACTGGCTGAGGTTTCTAAGTGAACACTTTCACTCCAGTCCTTGCAGCCACTGAGACTGAGTCTTCTTACGGTCAATAATCAGGACACAAAAGTTTCAGTCTAGACAGTTAGTGCTTTACCTTCCTGTTTCAGTGACAGGGCTCTACGCTAACGTTTTTCACAAGGAGTACAAGAGATTAAGGAGAACAGTGAAAATTGTTCAAGTAACACAGAGTTTAAAAAACAATGTATAACATACATATTTACACTGCATGTGCGTATGTGCGGTTGTGCATGCTTTCCTTGTGTGCACTTGAAAACCAGTGAGAACTATGGAAGTGGGAGACACTATTATTTGTGATGGAAAAATGTCTCATTATTACATTTCCTATGATTAGAAATACTTTCCTATAATAATTGTATGTGAACATGTAATAATATATCCTCTATGTACTTGAATAATTTGTGTTTTGTGTCAACTCTGTCGTGAGGGACAGTATCTTGTTTTGTTGAAAGCTGGAGCTTGTTTGGGATGTTAGGAGAATAGTCTGACCTGTGTTCTTCTCCTTGGGTGAGAACACTTAGCTAGATAGACAAGAAGAGGGTTGCCCTTCGGGGTCAGACTTTTCATACATTTCTTTGTGTATGATCTCTGTCCTATCAGCTGAAATAGGGTTGACTGTGTATTCCTGATGGTGCACTTCTTTCTGTGCACTCCTTGTGAATTAGGCCTGCTTAGCGTATTCCACTTTGTGTACTCACACTTGGTGTATTCACTAGTCTTTATTTTATATTTGCTTTGCTTAATTCTTTGCTTAATTAAAATATTAAAAGACAACAATTTGTTGAATCAGTCAATGAGTCATTCATTTGCTCACTTCTTTAAGGGAAATATTAAAATTTCCACCACAGTATTTAGTGACAGAGTGAAAACACTTATCAGAGAAAACTTTACTGTAATTGGCACAATGCGGCTTGTGGAATGTGGTTTTTGAACCAGGGACAGATACACAATACACCAGCAACCCCCACACCATGGTTACTGAACATTTTTAACAATATTTTTAGTAAAATAGATGTAAAATAGAGCAAGGGGATATGTTGCTCTTAGGAAGAGGCTTTCTTAAAGCACATATTGACACAATGGCACTGGCTACATTTATTTGTGGCCAATGCAGAACAGAAAACACCACAGAAAAATGTACGTGTAGAGTTTGGTCATGTTAATTTAACATATAGTTTACGGTAATACTACGAGTAAATATTTTATTCTTTGTTTCAGTAACACATCTTACACACGCCAGTAGGCGGCACAATACTACATGTTAACATGTCAGAAAATTATGGAAGGCTAATTGGACCAAAAGGTCTAGTTCGATGTTTGTCTTGAGACGTTCAAAATTGGGTGCTACCACTTCATCAGTCATTGCAAAAGAGAAATTCCTGGATATGAATGAGAACCTGGATGTAAGCAATGTAACATCGTGAGCAGTACGGAGCGAACTTGAGCGAACTTGAGCAGGTTACATTCTGCAAATGTACAATTACAGTTGTACATAAAGTTTCTTGATGCCGTTCTTGCTCTCCTCTCAGCCACCAGAAGCCAAATTACCCGCACAAATTGTTAGACCTCACACAAATGGACTGTCCCAAATGGTAAATCACAGTTGCGTATAAGACATGTGATAAGTACGTAGCCCAAACATACCCACTAGTAATAGCCCACATGACCACAGCGTAGATATAGGGACAGCCCAACGCAGCCCCTACTTCAATAAAGGGTGGGTATGTTGACGGCAACCAGTAGCACGGAAGCCTTAAGGTCCACAGCTTTTAAGATGTCTGTTTTGAAGACATCTAGCTAGGTTTAGCAAAATCAAATCATTTAAATAATAAGAAAAGAGATAAACAGTGCATCATCATGAGAAAGTTACTACAGACACTCAAGGTGAGCCATAAGTTGCAGCTGATGTGGTTTTTAGGAGAACCTCTCTGCCCCCTGGTGGTAAAAATGTGTTTGTTCAGTATCCAGCAGGCAGACAGGAGTGCAGCTAGTAAAAACACACATAATTGGAACCTGTTTCATGTTACTCACAATCTATTCACTTAAAATAATTAATAAAATAATAATTATATACATATATTAAAAATTACAATACTTGAAAGAGAAAAGTTTAATCAATTCTGAAAAATAGGATATTTACAGTTTCCAGGAACAGCACTTTTGTTTAATGCATCTTACTCTATCCAGTGCAGCTACCTCACAGTGCAGAGTCTAAACTCGTCTTGCTTATACACAGCTGGTCAATGCCTGCTACACCTCCTATGTCAGGTGCAACAATGCACAAATGCAAATAGCTTATTAGATCCTTGCTCTACATGGTCTAACAGCCCATCCTCCGCTGTAAATTAAGTGCTGGTTTCCTGCTATGTATTACTCAATACACTGTGAGTGTCCTTACTTCAGTGACACCATGTAGTCTTCCTTTACCAATTTATGTTATTCCAAATCTGTTATACTTTTTCTACATGTGGGCTAAATCAACTCATACTGTATTTTATTATTAAGTCATTCAACGTTTTCTCTTTCGTTTTCTCTGCTCTTCCTGCTGGTCTAGTCTGTCACCATAACTTGTCATTCTCAAATGAACTTCAGCCTTCAGGACTGTACTTTGACCCCACAGCAGAGCCGCACCCTTGTTTGTAATAGGCAAGCGGCCTTCCTGATCACACGAGTGACAGGCCGCACAGCCAATCATCTTCTTCTACAGGCGCGTAGGCGGGACTTCCTGTACAGTAGGGCAAGTTAGTCCAACATGGCGGTTATGTCGCTCGCTTGAGAGAGAAGTGGGAACCGCGTATCAGTTGAGATAGTTAAGGTCTATTTCAGTGGCAGAGAGAGTATATTAACACATATTAGTGTCTGTCGAGTGCAGGTATCGTTTTTTTGGAAATGAAGGGGAAGGAGCGATCGCCAGTGAAGAAACGCTCCCGGGCGCTAGTTGATAGCAGAGACAGAGGAGGAAGCCACCCGAGCGGCAAGAAGACCTTGTCGACGGTTGGGCTCGGCAGCAACAACGGCAACAGCTCCGCTCAAAGCGGCGCTTTATCCCGGAGAACTTTACACATCGAGAAAAGAGACATGAGGGATCCAGGCGGACATAATTCATCCAGTCGGACTGGCAGCGGATACGACTACGGAGTATCGCTGAACAAGCCGTACGGTGGCGCTGACGTCGCCGCGGAAACATCCAGGTCCGGTTCACGCAGCGACCCGCGGCCTCCGTCAAACCCGGAAAGTGAGTACAAGACTCTCAAAATAAGCGAACTTGGCTCTCAGTTGAACGACGAGGAGATAGAGGACGGCTTGTTTCACGAGTTTAAGAGGTTTGGGGACGTGAGTGTTAAAATAAGTCAGGAAAACGACGAGAGGGTGGCGTTTGTGAACTTCAGGAGGCCCGATGACGCCCGGGCGGCCAAACACGCCCGCGGCAAGCTGGTCCTGTATGACCGGCCGTTGAAAATCGAGACAGTCTACATGAACAGACGCAGAAGCCGCTCCCCTGTTTCAAAAGACAATTTCCCCTCAGGGCAGAGGCATCTCCACGCTCAGAGACCCCTGTCTCCCACTGGTTTGGGGTACAGAGACTACCGGTTACAGCAGCTGGCTCTGGGCCGGCTCCCCCCTCCTCACCCACCGCCTCATATAAGAGATCTGGAAAGAGACAGAGATTTTTCAGTGTACGATGCCAGGACTAGACCCCCCTTCATCCCTGAATGTGCTGTTTACCGCGAAGAGGAACTAATGAGCCCCGAGGATGACCAGAGGGCCAACCGGACTCTATTTCTGGGCAACCTGGACGTCAGCGTGATGGAGAGTGACCTGAGGAGGGCGTTTGATAGGTTCGGGGTGATAACAGAGGTGGACATTAAGCGGGCGGTGAGAGGGCAGAGCAACACCTATGGATTCATCAAGTTTGAGAATCTCGACATGGCTCATCGCGCCAAAGTAGCGATGTCGGGGAAAGTGGTGGGCCACAACCCAATCAAAATCGGCTACGGTAAACCTACACCCACGACCAGGCTGTGGGTGGGGGGCCTTGGACCCTGGGTTCCACTCGCTGCACTGGCCAAGGAGTTTGACCGCTTTGGCACCATCAGGACTATAGACTACAGGAAAGGTGAGGCGTGGGCTTACATCCAGTATGAAAGTTTGGATGCTGCTCAGGCTGCGTGTACTAATATGAGAGGCTTCCCTCTCGGTGGCCCTGACAGGAGACTCCGGGTGGACTTTGCGGACACAGAGCACCGCTACCAGCAGCAGCAGTACATGCAGCTCCCCCTGCCGCACTATGACTTAGTTCCTGAACCCTTTGCCCACCGCCTTACTGACTCAGTGAGAGTGAGAGAGAGGTCGCCTCCGCTTCCTGCTCGCTTCAGAGAAAGAGATTTGTACCCCGGTGCTGAATGGTCTGGCCTGGGGCTCAACGACAGGATGCAGGGGGCAGGCTTTGATCCCGTAGATCGTCTGGAGAGGCGTTCCAGCGAGGCCTGGTCCGTAGAGCGCGAACGGGACTTCCAAAGCCGAGATCTAGGCCGCAAAAGGAGACCTTTGGACGATGGCTGCCAACTGAATCATTCACCGGATATCAGTGACTATGTTCTGCGCCGCCATGGGAGCTCGTTGGAGCGCAGCCCCGGGGGGAGCAGCCGAGACGGGGGACGCTACAGCGACCCCGAACGCCCGCCTCGCTCTGGCAAAACCTCCCCCGTCAAAGAGCACCAGGACGCTGGCTTTGGAGACAAGAGAAGAAAAACACTTAGCCCAGCTGAGACAGGGTCCTGCTCTGAGAAGGACCGCAAACGCAAAGCCAGTGACCCATCTAACAGCCCAGCGAGAAAAGAAGATCGCTCAGGTCCTCCTTCCTCCAAGTCTAGCCAGCCGTCTAAGCCGGCAGCTGGGGGACAGAAGCTGAGTCAGGCCTGGCAGGGCGTCCTCCTGCTGAAGAATAGCAGCTTTCCCACGTCCCTCCACTTGCTGGAGGGGGACATGTCGGTGGCTACCAGCCTGCTAGCGCAGGGCTCCGCGGCGGGTCAAGTGTCCCAGCTGAAGATCAGCCAGCGCCTGCGCCTGGACCAGCCCAAGCTGGATGAAGTCTCTCGTCGCATCAAGGCCGCCGGCTCTGGCGGATACTCCATCCTTCTGGCCGTGCCAGGGAAATCTGAAGATGGAGCCGCCCAGGACGCCAGCAGCTCCACCGAGAGACCGCTGAAGAACCTCGTTTCCTACTTGAAGCAGAAGGAGGCGGCCGGCATCATCAGCCTCCCCGTGGGGGGCAGCCGTGACAAGGACCACGGAGGAGTCCTTCACGCTTTCCCCCCATGTGAGTTCTCACAGCAGTTCTTGGATGCCTCTGCCAAAGCCTTTGCCAAATCAGAGGATGACTACATGTTGATGGTCATTATCAGAGGAGCATCATAAAAAGTGCAAATAATAAATGTCTCTTCGTGCTCATGAACTGTTAAACTGAGTTGTAAAAACAGGGAGATGTAATTATAACAAAGCAGAATAACAGGAAATGACGGGGGTTTCCTTACCTGCATGGTAGCTTGTATATCATCCTGCTGGAGGTTTATAGAAATGAAACTCGCATTGAATTGAAAACATTTTGATAAATTGATGTATTTGATTATTAATACAGGTGGCAGGCTGCACTTCTACTATTTAGTTATCAGATAAAATGTATATTACTTGAACGGTACTCTGCTTAAAGTAATTCAGAGCCAGCTACAGTTCTGTGAACCAATACTATATGTTGCCTTATCTCATTTAAAAAGAAACACAATTCCTTTAATGTCCTGTCATACAATGCCTGCCTATAAGAAAAAAAACGAATTAAAAGAGTATTTAGCCTTCATTTTATCTGTACTCAGCATTGATTTAACTGATCAGTTTCAACAGGATTGTAGTACTATACTGTGTGTACAGCCTGCCTAATGAAAGAATTCAGTCACTCTTGATTAAGTAAAATCTATCTTTTTGCTCTGAAGCTTTACCCGTTGCTCATTAATAGGCATATTCCAGATGTGCATCTGTATTACTTTTTACTGATTTAAGTAAACATTTTAAATGCTTCCTCATTCAAAGTTTCATTATGACAGCTTTTCTATTTTTGGCAGTTTTGGTCAGTCCTGCTTAAAGCTAAAGAAAATTGTGGAAACAGAACCCCAAATTCTATTGAGTATAACATTGTATTAGTCCTCCTGGTATCCGGCCTTATGGACATTCTTTTTCTTCATAATTTACTTTGATACGTTAAAATACATACTTAAGAGATGGTTATAGTATAATAGATTATATTAATATCAACGCTCCTTTCTGAGCCACCTATGGAGGTTATGTGAGGTCAAAGGAATGCAGTGTTTTCCCTGTCTGTTTTTCAGCACTGGTACATGTATGTAGGGGTGCACACAAGCAGCAACACCTGCACATTATAATGCAGCTCAATACAATCAACTTGCGAAGACATCTGCCTTTATAAAGCTAATTATGTTTCGATTTTGTTGAAATGATGTTAGAGAGGAGAGTTTAAGCTCCGTGTATAATTCTGATCCCACGGTGTTGTATTGAACGGCATTATGTTATAAGCTAATATTTAGGGCTGCAACTTTCCATAACTGATTAAGCTACTGGTTCTTTTATTGATGAATCGATTGATCATTTTGGTCTGTAGAACATCAGAAAATAGAGAAAAATATACATATTTTCCTACGGTGATGTTTTCAAGCTCAAGGTGATGTCTTCAAGCGGCTTTTTATGGTCCCACCAAACAAAACCCAAAGATATTCAGTGTAACGCGACTAGTTGATTAACCAGTGGCCAAAGTTGTTGCCTATTAATTATCTGTCGACTCTCTTAGCATGGAGTTGAATCAGCCCCTCTTAGTCCCAACACACCTGAAGTTGTTTTGAATGGTATTTTATTATACAGGGTTGCTTTTGTGTCCACCCCCTTTGTTTTGTGTGTTTCTTGGCATCACATTCAGTTTGGTTGAACAGTAATTTGGTTGATTCAATTCATTTTTCATTTTCTCATTCTATAATCCACAAAATACAATAAGTACCCCAAGAAAGCATGTACTGTTTAAAAAAAAGATGATGTAACTAAATGTATGCCATGTCCCTCTCTAATAACCGATCAGGAGTCTATAAGTAGAAAATATTGCTCTGCTCCCGGTGGACTTCCTCTGAATGAATCAGAGCAGAAAAGGCCGTTCTGCAGTGGCCTTTACACGCTTTCCTCTGAAAGGACTGAAAATGATTGGTTTTTTTTTCATGCTTTGATTTGAGTTCTGTGTTTCAAATGGGAAAAAAAGAAAAGATTTGTATACTCAGGATATCTGGAGAGAGAAATGGAGAACATCAGTGCTCATGGGCCTAAAGAAGTATACCTGTCAGAAAAAAAAACAGAGTGCAACATGCACTTGATTTTGTCTCAATAAATTTACTCTTTCGTGGGAAACACAAGTGCCTCGGAAGACAACTTTTGTGACCTTTTCTGTTCTTGGAATTGTCTATCAAACTCTAAAGGCTTTATCACTTTGACAGCAGGAGCCTTCGCAGCAGAAAGGAGAGGAAGTGTGAGAATCGAGGGAGGGTCGGCCTCTCAGTTCTGTGTTTTCCTTTTGTTGATCATCGTTTGTTGAATGACCTCTTTTTGTGAAGAGCTTTTCGTGTGACCTTCGTTCAGATTGAAATTTGGCCATACTAGAGTACTTTTTTCAGTCCGCCTGTGAAGGCGAATCTAGAGTCACTGGGTTTCTTCAGATATGTGGCTTCTTCCTCGCTCGCCTGTATGACCGACCTGGCCTGAAGAACTCGCAGAGTTCTGCCAGAATCGCAGAGGTTGCCTTCATCTGGCCGCCTCTCCTCGGAGGCACAGCAGCGTTTTCAAGGCCCCCGGTCTTTCTTCTCGTCTGACTCCAGCAGCGCACACAGTGTTGGTCTGCAGCAGCTCGAGATGGAGCAGTTTGTGTGTGTGTATTTTTGCTCTTGCATTGGAGTTTTGAAGAAGATCTCTGTGCTAGGGCCAGCAGACTCCAAAACGCGTCTCATCCCTGTGTCGGAGCAGAGCTCGAGACAGCATCTGCTTTATTTGCCGTAAAACTGAAAGGAAACACGACCGAAGAGAAAAGATTTCCTGCACAGGGAGTCTAATCTTTAGTTGATGTGTTTATCTGATTTACACACTTAAAAAAAAACAGCTTCTATACCAAACTGTATGAAAGCAAAGTCAAGAGTTTCCTGCTGCAGGATGTGTATCATCAAGATGCCGCTGTTCCTCCTCAAAGCTGCTTCATCTCCGAACTAAAGGGACGTGAGCAGCTTCCCTGCAGCTTCGGGTGTCCAAGCGGTGCCACGGCTGGTTATCAAGGTGTCCTGGAGCTGTAACAGGTGTGAGTCTCACCCCAGCTGTACCTGCTCCTGTTCCACAGGTAAAGTATTAAAGGTGGCCTAAACGACGGACTTGGGTACGTATTGAAATGTTTAAGACGACTACGAACACACTAGGCCCTGTTGACAAGCTGATAAGAGAGTGAAAAGATGTCATTACTAAAATGTAATGTCCCTGAATTAAAAGACCAAACTAGTGCCCACAATGCAGAGATTTAGTTATGTCATAAATGTTGATTTAAAAAAGAAAGTTTATGAGGTCTTAGTTTGTCATGTTAAGCAATGGTTTGTCAGTATCTTTCAATCAGTGCTGCAGATTCTGCAGCTGTTCATGTTTCTCCTTGTCAGATTACAAATAATTTAGCACTTTCGGTCCCAAACATGTCAGCAATTCATGCAGCAACTACTGTAAATCTGAACAAGAAAGGCAGCTACACAAGTGAGTCAAAGTCAGTGGTGGAAGAAGTACTAGGATCCTTGAGTATAAGGAGAAATGCCACAATGTAAAAATACTTCAAATGATCAAAGTAAAAGTTTGGAAGAATGCAGAATGGCCCATTTAAGAGTTTTATAATATATAATTTGATTATTATTACTCCTTTAGCAACATGTAAGCAGCATTTAAAATGGCTGATTTTTTTACAACTTTATTTTGTTTAATGCCAATACAGTATATTTTTCTATCTGATCATATGTTTTGTATAATCTTAATCATCAACTACAGCTGTCAGGTAAATGTAGTGCAGTAAAAAGTCCAAGATTCCCCCTGAAATGTACTGAAACAGGTATAAAGAAGCATAAAATGAGAAGTACTGCAATATTTTACTAAAGTTAGTGTAGTTAACCTCAAACCATCTTTTCTAAAAGCACATTGTCATTAAGTAGCAACATGAGAAAATCAGAGGTCAAATTTTCACTGCTCTAGTTACTGACACATTGGTTGCAAAAAGTGCAAAATAATGTAACGTTAATTATCTCAAATTATGACATTATATGCCAAACATGGGAAAACTGCATAAGTAAACAGGAACATGTAGAAGATGGTTAATGGAATATTTCTTCAGCTTCATCAAGTTGGCATGTACTGCATCTCAACGTAGCTGTATTTTCTTACTTCACTTTCTTCAACCCATGTAACGTTCTTTAAATTGATAGTTTATGACAAGATATCTCAATTTAGGAACATTAATGAAATTGAATGCCCTTATTTTCAGGATTAAAGGTTTAGATGACCTATAATCACTCATCAGCAGGACCACACGATGGGGAGAAACAGGCAGTGGAATAACCTCCTCCGGGTCATGAAAGTCATCATTAATCACACAGTGGTGTGTCAGGTATGTAAACTTTGTGCTACATTGTCATGTTTATAAATGTGTTAATACAAATCGTGCCAGAGTGTAATTAGTTTGATTTGCGATGTCAGGATGCTGACAGAAATAGTAACGCCTGTGTTTACTGTACATGCGGTGGTGAGTTTTCTGCAGTGTGAACATGAAAAGGAAAATTCAGACGCTAGTTGTACAGTAAATGTTCATTGCCCCGCCTGAAAAGAGGAGAACCAACACAGTGTACCTTCAAAAATGTTTTTACGTTTGTTCCTTTTTCAAAGGTTTTAATGAAGTTCCTGGACAAACCAGTGCCTAAACATGAGCTGGTCCTAATTCAAGTTTTGAGTATTTCAGGTTGTCACCTCATTGTGGAGTCAACAGACAAGTTATGAGCGCACAAGAAATTCATTAGACAAGAAAATCTGTGCCTTGGTAAGTACAATTTAATCTTGTTTGAAAATTTGCGCCTCATATTTATACCTGCAGTATTTTATATTAATAATGTAAATTGCGTTGGATTTGTGTTTGAATAAAGGCTTGAAACACATCCTGACACTGTGTCCGTTTTTGTTCTCGACCTCAATCCTGTTTCAGTGAAAATGCGTTTTGGAGTATTTACAGCTTTTGAAATGACAGGATGTATTTACCTGTTCTGCTTTTTAGACTCTGTCCTCTAGAGAGACGTGCTTCGGGGGAATGGGTGGTGGTGGTGGTGGGTACGGGGGAATGATACAGTATCAGTATTTTTTTAGTATGTAGTAAGTAATGCGGCAATCTTATCCATTTGACTTATGGTTGACAGGTGAGGAATTTGTAATAAAACAATCTTTTTTTCACAGTAATAACATTAGGTCTACAGGCATTTACTCTTTGTCTTTTAAAAGCTATTAATACTTTACATCACTTGAAACACTCCTCAATGTAAAAAGGGGTTTTGGAAATGGTGACACACCAAGAGAAGAGATTTATTCAGATTTTAGATTTAAGACAATAAGAGATTGTCCAGCTCTGCACAAAGCTCAGATTTAAAGGGAGTTTTGTCTCCCATATAGCCAGCAACACAGATGCTGTTATTAGGTATAGAGAGACCGTTGCACTATTCAATAATATTTAGAATTTTATTTCTGTACGTACTCAGCAGATGAGAAGTCAATAGAAAGGCTTTCAGAACACAGTCTGGGAAAGGTCAAACCTCAACGGACTATTATAAAACTGACTAACACAAAAGAAGGGAGCAACGTTCAACCCCTTATTGTCTGCTAAAGTAAGCCTGATCTTTTCCTTTGTAACTTCAAAGCCTGACCTAAGCTGACCTTTTTTGTTCCATCAATTATATTTGCACTGTATTTAAAATCTCCACCTAAAACTTAAACACAGAACTGGACTTTCCAACACTCCCAAACTGATTGATTGGTCTTTTAACACCAGGCAACTAAATCATATAGTTTTCTAAAGTTGTAAAGGTGTGTTTTAATCTGTAAGGTTTTTATGTTTTGGTGTAAAACGCAAGGTAAAAGACCTGTAAATATAATAATATAAAGAATATAATAGAGATTTTCATTTATAACTCTTTACTGACACTATGTGCAACAATATTTCTAAACAAATAATGGTGTGTATATATACACACACACACACACATATATATATATATATATA
>JAVQJL010064614.1:0-14244 GCA_036024295.1 Nannoperca obscura | reverse complement strand
ACTAGTTTAAAGTCATCTTCATTGAAAAGTACAGTGCTTTTCCTTCAAAAATAAGGACATTTCAATGTGACCCCAAACTTTTGAACGGTAGTGTATATATATATATATATATATATTAATATTGTGGTTACACTAAAAAAAAGTTTGATTGTGACAGAAACACTTTTCTTTGGTCTTCTGCAGTAAAATTTTATGTGCTACACCTCCACCCAACACCCCGACCTCCACACCCTTACTATTCAGAAAGGACTCACTACGTCCTGCAATGAACACTGCAGCTTGGATCAATATGACAGACTTTGTGCTGTAAATCTGCCTCATGGGCTTGAGCAACAGGTAGTAGGCAAGCTGCTGGTTGATGATTTCAAGGCCTTCCTACAGTTTATATACATACTATACTGTATTAATGTTAACTTGGTTGATTTCAAAAGATAGTCTGATCTTTGAATAGGGTAGAGACATAAGTCCATAAGCACATACAATTTATGTACAGCTACATTGATGTCATCCTGCATTTTAATGACTGAAATCCAGGATACATTATAGATAAAGTGTGCCTGACAGAACTGTGCAACAAGCATGGTGCGCTGACATGCTGGCTTCAATCAGGACAAATACAGGCTAAAGCTAGCCTACTTAAGTGTCTTCTGATATGAACTGATATGAAGTGTATTGTAAATGTAAATGGATCCTCCAATTAAAATAGCCAAATATAATTAAGCAGAGTCTGGCCTGAAAAGAAGAGATTCTTTACCATTCTTTCAGTCACATTAAATGGGTAACAATTTTATTTAAAAAATGCTTAAATAAAGCTAGATGTGCATCAGAATATTTCAGATATGAAGCCAGGAATCCATGTCTTCCTTTTGTTAGACTGAAATTGAATGATAGCCGACACTTTGAGATGTACAACTTACATGAAACAACTAGTTTAGTTGCCTGTCATCCTTAATATCTTTTCTGTTCAGACAGTCAGTAATAGAGGAATTAGTACAATATATAACATGTACCATAAATGTACAGGGTTCTTTACCACAGAGGACTGTTGATTAGCATGATCACATAAACATTTTTATATAGATGTTATTATACAACTTTATTGTACATATAGGTATTGTACGAAAATATAATTTATGTATTAAAACACATTTAATATACAAAACGCCTTGGAATTTATTTATTCATTCACTGAAAAGTTGAGATCTGATGAAACTAACCCCATCAAAAAGGAACAACACAATAACCAAAATAATATGCTGAATGTTTCAGTGACGGTGACAAATAAAAAAATAATGCTGTGTTACTGCTTTTGAGCATGTGCTGATGTAGAGAGGCAGGTTAAATGTTGTCCCTGTGGTGAAAACGCGGCTAGGTGAGGCATTTATTGTGCTGATGTATTAAGAATATTGGGTTGGGGTGGTGGAGTTGGATGGCAGCAGATCTTAAAGTGGCCTCCACATCACACAAAATGCATATGTGTGAGCAACGTGCTCTACCAATCTACAATGGTCAACGTAAACTGGCCATGTAAACCATCCTCAGTTGTGACAGGATAATGAAAAACAGCGTCTACACCTGGCAACCAGACACAGGCAGAGAGTGCTGGGAGGCACGCACTCCACTGGCATCCCTGCTGGTACCCTTCGTTTTCAGGTTTTGTGCAAGCAGCTTCATGGTTATTCATCCATCAGTCTGATGACAAGGTAATGAGCAATCTACAGAAACCAACATATACATGCTACTTTTCCAAATGTTCATTTCATAGCAGGCTCACTGCGCTGAGCTGCTGTCCTCTTGTTGATTTCAGACGCTGTTTGGGGTAGCCTCCTCTTCCTGCTGGAAAGAAAATATAGAGATGTTTAAGGCCACATCTAATTAGGTGCTGCTAATTTAGCCGGCCAACGGTTGGTATAGCAACGTCACAAGATTTTAATATTTTGTTTTGACGAGTAAAAATCACCTTGTAATTCCCACGTCGCATATACACTGAATAAAGCCCGGACTTCATAGTCAGTTCAGTTGTCCATCTTTTGGTCAATTTTTTAAGGCTACCGTTATGAGCTGTTACACAGCTGCATTGGCTCATATATTCAACCAATTACTGTACACTGGGTCACTCCGGATCCTCTGGAAGGGTTTGTACTCTGAAGTAGGAGCTCAAAACGGCATTCAAAGAACTTCAGTTGTTTGCAGTTCTTGCAGTATGAAATCAATAAAAAAGCAGAGCGGTCCTCCAACTTTTCTTAGAACTATGAAAAGGTTTCTCCGGTCTGAAAACACCTATAGCTATCCATTAACGAAAGGTGAGAAGAGAGGTCAAGTTTATATCTTTATCTAGTTTTGAAAGTGAATTTTAAGTTGAGATTTTTTTCTAGTGCCCATTCTCACAAACACTGGAAGAGTCATTGGTTGAGGACTGTCCCCCATCTGTTACATTCAATTTGGGCTAATCAGAGAACACTGCCAGGACAAAAAAATACAGTGGCCAGCAACTCTTTCAGTGCACATATGGCAATGTCAGTATTGTATAAAAATTGCCTTTAAAAAGTCAGAATCTATCCTTTAATTCGTAATGCAGGATAAGCATTGTTGCTATAGTTAGCTACAGGTAAATATACATTGTGCTTTGTGTTTGATTTGATGATGTGTTTTCAGTGGCTTTGGTATTATCTTATTAAAAGTGTTATGCTATTGGTTGAAGGCATGTTCAACATTGGTATTGCTAACATTTTGGTATTATTTCCACTAAACAATGTTTTTTATTTTTTGCTGTTGTGCATTTACCTGTCCATGCAGAAGCTGCTGCAGTCGGAGTCATGCTGCTGTGTGCACACACAGCGCTCGGCCACCCCCCGCCTCCTCCTGCGTTCAGTCCCAGTGGAGCGCCTCATACGCAAGGAACCCTGGTAACTGGACATACCATAAGGTACAGTGTGCCTAAAAAAGACGCAAACATTTACAGTGAGTGACCAGCCAGATACAGTAGGAACCCCTGTACATTAAACCAACATTACACTTCACCTGTACAGCCTTGAGACCGAGGTATACTTTTTTACAAGACTTATTTACTATTTTTTTGCTTAGTGAAGTCTTTGATACTGTGGACCATGAAATACTTCTTGACAGACTGAACAATTCGGTGGGCTTTTCTGGCACAGTTCTCAATTGGTTCAGATTGTTTCTCGAAGGCAGATGTTATGTTGCCACTGGAGATGATAAACTGAGCCGGTCGCCATGAATTGGAGTTCCTCAGGGTTTGATTCTTGGCCCACTTCTATTCAACCTGTACATGCTCCCTCCTGGTGAAATCATACATGACAATAATATTGCTTATCACAGCTATGCAGATGACACTCAGATTTACTTTGCTCTTTCACCAACTGACAATGGTCCCTTTGACTCACTCTGTCAGTGCTTAGAACATGTAAATATCTAGATGCAATTGAATTTTCTGAAAACAGAAATCATTGTATTTGGCAACAAGGAGGAAAGAATAACAGTTTTTGCTCTGCTTAATTCCAGGGCTATAAAGACGAAAACCCAAGTTTGATATCTTGGTGTTAAGTTAACAGACTCCGATCTGAGCTTTAGGCAGCACACACTTATAAGCGCATGCGCACAGTTCTTATAGTTTTGCTGCTAGTTTATAATTTGCTCAATACTCTTGGGCCAAAATACATCTCTGATCTCCTGGAAGAAAATAAACCCAGTAGGGCACTTAGATATTTAGGTGGCAGTCAGGTGGTTGTACCTCAAGTCAGAACCAAACAGGGTGAAGCTGCTTTTAGCTATTATGCTGCACACAGATGGAACCAACTTCCTCAAATGTAAAACTCGGCTGTTCTCCTGTGCATTCGCATAACTGGTTTGTCTATTGCACTTTTATTTCCTTTGTTGTATTGGCAACATACTTTTTTTTACTGCACTGTAAGTGTATTTTATGTAATTTCATTTGATTTTTATTTCATGTATCTCTCATTTTAAAATTAAATTTTATTTATTTTACAATTTTATTCTGAAATTGCCAAATTAAAAAGTGTTGGTACATTTAATTAAGTGGAATTGAAAAAGGGGGGGTTAAAATATGTTTAACTAAGGTTATGGCAAAATCCTGGAGAGGAACTGATGAATTTCACTGACTACTAAGACCACAGTAGGGACACAATGCCCTCATAGACTGTAGGCTCCAAAATATTTAACCACTCAGTGTTTACAACCATTAGACATTAGCTTTGCACAGGTATTCCTTTGGTACAGTACGGTATATTTAAGAATTGCTGGGTATGTAAATTATAAGAAAACAAACATGAAAGCCTCAGTGGTCAGTCAACACAGAGCAGTTGACGACTGTATCAGTGTATTGAGCCAAATTGACTGTATATAAATATGTATTCTTGTTTCATTTTATTTTGTACAGATTTGCTGTGTGTGAAGCATATTGAGCTTACTTTGTATGAAATGTGCTGCATGAATAAATTTGACTTGACTTGAGTACTATCTAAGACTGTTAGGATGACTCTTTCATCGTCTATTACTATACTACTTTTGGACTTGTGTTTTCAGTTGGCCAAAACTATGTTTACATTTCAGGGGAATGTGGTAAAATATCTCCTTTATCTTCCCCCTCCAGATGTCAAGTGAAGTCAGATGCATTTATAAAGCATATTTAAAAACACACATGGACAAAAGTGTTGTACAGGTCATTTGCATTGAAAAGCAATTAGCAAAAATGAGCAACCTACAACATAACAATAAACACGCAAAAGTACCGACACAACACAGGTGAGGGTGGTGTGGGTAGAGGCCAACAGTTCTCTACAGCTCCATTTGGCTAAGAATCCCTCTCATAACATCTAAAGTCACCTGGCTCCATAGTTTATATCCATCACTAGAATTGCCTTTGGCCAAAGAGGTCAAATCTGTAGGGTCACAGTCAGACCTGCCATGTACACAAACAAAAGTCATGTTTACAGTCAGTGTTTGTCACCGAAATACATTTCTTCAATTATAAAGCCAAGCAGAATGTTTGAAATTGCACATTGTTTACATCCATGTTTGCTTGCTAGCAGTCTTCTTCACTTCACATTTGTTAGTGCATAACTGCTGCCAGCTGTCGATCAGTGGAATAATGTGAAATCATTGGTGGGGTTTCCCAGGGAGCTCACGCATGTGCGTTCTCCTGCGCATGCACAATACAAACAAAACAGGGACCCACTCAAAACCAAGACTCCACTATTGGTTGTAAAATCCATCGTCTACCTTTAGGGAGAATGAGATGCTTAAAATCTGTGGCAGCTCAACTTCATGACCATGTCTGGTATAACAGATGGAAATGTGACCTGCTTAAACCCTGCATTTTCTTTTCAAGCCAGGTAAACCCTTTAAAAGGGCTACGGAAACTACTCATATATCTCCAGAGACTGCTGTCTCGCACAAGGTACACGGCTCAATGTCAAAGCATTTTTCAACCTCCACTAAACACTAAATGGTTTCAGGTTCACTTTTCAAAAGATGTGTTTCAATAAATCTACTGACAACAACTTCAATCACATCTGAACATTCGTGATGATCACCAGCTGCTATTAAGATGTCTGAAAGTGAGTCTGTATCTGACCCTGGTGTTTGATCTTTACCTTTCATCTTGAGGTGGAGGTTAACTGACATGACTTTGGCCTGAGAAGAATGTGAAGATTATGAAACTTTTGTTTTTGAGTTTGCATAATTTTCATGATTTGTCATTGTGCAGTTTTTCCTCTAGAAGTAAGAAAAAGGATACATTAGTAAGGAAATCTAAATCAGTAATTGTAACAAAGAGCGACTGGAAAACACATTAAGAACCATGACAACTTCAATAGTCAGAGGAGTAAAGTCAAAAGGTCAAGTGTAACAGCTGCAGGTACTGTAGAAGTGGGTCCCTACGCATAAAAGCAGGTTATTAATGTTAGGGTTACCAAATACTTTCACTTTTTCACACGCAGTCTCCCATATGAACCGTCAGCCATGTTCCAAATACCGTTTGCAGACAATCGTCAGTGATATATTTGAAAGTAAAGCCTGAATTATGTCAGAGGGTGACTTCTGAGGCCAAATGGTTAAAATACTGATTAATTAAAGTATGTAAAATATGGAATTATGGAATCATAGCTCAGACGAAAGCTAAGAGCTCAAACAAGTTAAAAGGTGAACAGGAGCAGGTGCAGAGAATGTGTGGGCTGCATTGTACTGTTCTTATGATGGACTGGGTCCCTTTGACAGATTTTCAACTTTTCAAAAATTTGAAGTGAAAAAATGTAATTATTAGGTTTCATTCTATGTCTAAGCAGGAGCTGTCAACCTTCAGTGACCCAACAATACCTTGACACACCAAGTGACAGCAGAGGAAAGCCTGCAGCTTGATTCGCTCCACATGGTATAACCCCTCTGTACCAAGGGAAGATAAATCTAGAAGGTTGCAGCCAGCCAATTTTCTGCTTCAGCTGTCAGGATGCAGCGTCTTTGAACTCATTGTGCTGAGGTCTGCTGTTGGTCAGATGGTACAAGGTGTACATATTTATGAAGAGCAAATCAGAGCTAAGCATGCTTCCAGCACCATAAAGATATCTATATGGCTTCAGATAGTGAGTGGCACTGGCCCTGCACTTCAGCTCAAGGTCTTTCCACTGTTCTGCATGTGCCTGTGGGAGCAGAAAACAGTTGCTGCACTGCTCTCTGCAGGCTGAAAACATTAACTCTGATGCACTTGTGGCCACAACTGTCACTCCCAACTCAAACTTTTCCACATCTTCCTAAACTGAGACTGGTTGGAACTGTTAACACACTCTGTGAGAACCTAATTAAACTAGAGCCACCTTGAGGCACACTGTCTGGAGACAACAAAAGAACAGATCAGTCTGTCACCTCATCTGCTTTATGCTGCTAACACACATCAGTTGGCATGATCAGCTTCTGCTGTTGTTGTCTTTTTTATGCCAGAGATATAAAAGACGTCTATAGGGACTTAAGTTTCCAATTGGTGGCAAGTCAAGTGTAATATTTTGAGGTTTCACATCTGCAGATTGATGATGATGTTGATTTGAAAAAAAAAAACTATTACAGGAACTCAAACAAGAATGCTGAATGAGTTAATAACAGAACACCTGAGGGTGTGGGGTTTGGTATAAGAACTTTTCCTGTTATCAGACTTCTTGTTTAAATTTAAAACTGGCAGCAGGAAAAAAAGGAATTATGTCAATTTGCAAAGGGCTCCTTCTGTCTAAATTTCTATGGTAACTTAGTAACATTCAAAACATCTCAGATAGCTAAAAGGTGGACCCCCCTGCTGCCTGTTGGCCACTGTCAGAAATCCCCAGTGGATTTAACATACCTGAGAGCTCAGAGTCTAGACGGCTTTGGATTACATCGAATCTTTACAGTTCACAAAGTCACAGGAAATACTGACGTGAGAAAAAGCTCTGGTTGTTTTGCAGCTCACTTTCCCTCCAATCTTTTTCTGGGGTAAAACATGAAGAGTATCCCTTTAACACAAGCACAATACAAATCCATAGATGCATATTGGTGCCTCCTTCAATAGACCTGTACTGATGATGATAGCTTTCCAGCACGTCCTGTTCACATAATAAAAGACTGAAGCTATGAAAGACTCCAGCACGTGAATACAGCCAGCATGTGAGAGATCCTGACATTATACTATATAAGCTGCAGTACACTTTGAAATGATAGTGATGGAGATACATGAGTAGTACTATGAAGCACAGTGAAGTCATTATGTACCCATGAACAGCACATATAGTGTAAAGTCCCTCCAGGATCATCATGGTAACATATGTAGAAAGTGACTCTTACTCTGGTGTGTTGATCCAGATGATGTCCAGGTGGCAGTAATACACACACTCCTTGTCTTTATAAGTGTAACACGTGCATCTCTTTGAACGCCTCCTGGCCCCTGGCGAGTCGCAGGCAGAGCAGGACTTCGCTTCACCGGCGCTGCGCTCCACTCCTCCCTGCAGGAGCGTGACCGCCTCCACCTCCTTCCTCTGGCTAACATCTTTGCTAGATGAGGAACCTGCAGGGTCGCAGCAATTTGAAAAGCATTTTAGAACTTCCTTTAATATCTTTGGCCTGAAATAGCATTACTCAATGTAAACTAACAAGGTCTACAGTGTACCCATGTGGCCATATAGTGTCTTTCTTACTAGCTACAAATGAATATTTTTTTAGCTGGCTGCAATTTCTTACACAAGCAAAGTGCTGATCTGATTGCAGTCATTAATCTGATGATAGTTTTAATTACGGATTCATTGTTTAAAGTAATTTAAACCTTAAAGATATCACCATTTTTTAAATTAACAATAAATTATTTGCGCTGCTATCATTGTGTGCACAAAAACTATTTATGTATTAAACCACTACTAGTCTACTATGGCTACTCACCATTTGCCAAAGATGCTGTCACCACGATAAGAAACAAAACTCCCACATCAACCGATGACACATTAGCCATCACACATAAAACATTAGAACTTTGAATAAAAAATGTTTTTAAAAAAACAACAAAAAGAAATAAAGAAATGTAAACGCGTCCGCTGGTTCGGGTCTGTGTTTCTCAGTGGAGTCAGGAGTCCTGATGGAACATCATTTAGCTCTGATTAATGTCTGCCGACCGCCTGTAGAGCTGCTGCGGCTCTGCTTCCCTCAGCGGACTCTGTTTTATTAAGAGCTCACAGCTCAGCCAGTGAGCAGCCTCAGTCAGCTGCACTGTCACACATACTTCCGGGTTCAGCCTTCAAAATAAAAGCCTAATGAAATCTAATTAGTTGATCAATTGTATTTACAGAATTTGACATAGGTCTTCAAATGTTTGTCTTAATTCTATTCAAATATAGCAACACTACAATGTATGTGTAATATGTTACAACATAAAAATGACCTAAAACCACGGATGACAACCCCTTAAGAGCAGTATCATTACGAAAAAAAGCCATCAATATTTTGAATTTTTCAATATCATTCATTCATTTGAGCTTAGCAGAGCAGTGGTCTGCAGAGGTCTGTGTGGACCTAACAGTGATGGGGATATTTAAACAAAAGCTTTAATAGAGGTTTAATGACCAGCCAAGGCTAGCAGTAGGGTATCGCATTAATGAAAACGCTGCTAACTTGTTTATCCAGGAGTGTTCCCAGTGTACCATACCCCCTTGTCTTCCTGTGATAACACTTTTTCTGCTACATTAGTTCAAAATTTGGACCAAGTTGCACCAGTGAAAAATTGGAGGAGTTCTGATAATATGAGGATGCAGAAGAGAATCAGAGAGCTGAGCACAAGTAGCAAAAAAACAATCTGCAGGTTGATCTTGAAATTACTTTGTGAGTGTGTGTGTATAAACCTTGTGTTGTTGGTTTATATTGTTATGCCAGTGCATTTCATATGCTTTATGTTTTAAGGCGCTATGTAAAGCACATTGAGTTTCTTTGTAATGAAATATAAACCTGCCTCGCCTTGACTAATGGCCTGGCTAAAAAGGCTCTAGGTTCACTGTTTGTCAGCAAACTGAATTATATTGCACTGCTTTTGAATATGCACAAAGTTAAACATGAAAAGTAACAGTAACTAATCATATTTCCCCACATCAGGTTGTATTTTGTATTTTCACTTTTACCCGATAGTTGACAAAGTGAAGACAGACATGAAAAGTTGGGAGAAAACCAATAGATAGTAGTTAGAACGTACAGCATACATACTGAGTGTGGGAGCCTACTAGTAACTGCTCACCTTTAATTGCCTTTTTATAGTCTCACGAGGAGAGAGCGGGGGTAATCGGGTCAGTCAGGAGAGCAGAGAGTGGAGTTTTTCTCCCTCACTCATAAACCATTCTTACTTTAATCTTGATAAATTTGGAAATGATCAATCGTTCTGGACATATTTTTCCTTGTGTCGAATTAAACTGTTAAACTTCTACAAATTGTCCAGTATTATTTTTAGTATT
The DNA here is from genome assembly GCA_036024295.1 of Nannoperca obscura. Taxonomy (NCBI): domain Eukaryota; kingdom Metazoa; phylum Chordata; class Actinopteri; order Centrarchiformes; family Percichthyidae; genus Nannoperca; species Nannoperca obscura. The sequence goes on along the minus strand of JAVQJL010064614.1, from coordinate 4,261 downwards.
ATTTATGATATTGTTGTTATTTATTTTGTGATCTTTTCTTAATATTAACATATTACATTAACATTACTTCTCTATGTAAAACTGTACTGTAGTACTGTATGTTCTCCTTCCTCCATGTTGTAGACCACAAGGCCCCAAAGAAGTCCTGTAACTGTTAACTGTTAACTTCAACTGTTAGTTGAAAGAAAGCATCTGTGACCTGCTTGAATTACAACTGAGAGACAAAAACCAGAGACAGATGTGTCTATTGACCTGACTCCTGGCCCAGGAGATCAAAGCAGGCTGAAGAAAACATACAGGCATTGGCAGGTGGGTGTTCCTGCATACGGCACAATTTAAATACTCACAAAACGCTGACATGTCTATGAAACTGCATAACTGTGTGTAAATCATACATACATATATACATATATACATAAAATGAATTAGACAAGAAATAATTTCTGTTTAGTTATATTCAAGGGAAGCTCAGTTTTTTAGCCTTGGATTGTGTTAAAATATGTAGTATCCCAATAAAGAGTTTGCTTTGTTATTTTGGATGATGGAAAATACATTTTCCACATTTTCTTGCCTCAAACTCCAGCACTGCTTTGTGTGTTTTACGACGCGGCCCACAAAACAATTCCTAACATCTCCAATTTTAGGAAAATCTTCTTTCAAATGAACAATGTCAGCATCAAATGCAGTAACATAAACCCAGAACTGTGTTTGTGTTTATTACTAACCTGAAATCACTGGGGGATAATAATAAAACAACAGAAAGCCAAATAGTAATAAAGTGAATAATAGATCAGTACAAATTAAATAATTAACAGAGAAACTATAAAAAGATGGGAAAGAAATATAAAAAACAAGTCCGTAAAAATGATTTTAAGAAGTAATTTAAAAGAAGTTCCTGATTCTGTGAGAATACTCAGTGGCTTGATGACTCACGCCTGGAATCAAACCCTGTCTGTCTGTCGTGGACAGTGAGGTCCCAAAGATAATGTCAGTAATGTGAACCAGAAGGGTCTTTTTAACTGAGGATCACTCTACTATATTTTTCTGGGGGTGACATCCACTTCAACCTGTGCTTTGAATTTCAAACTTAGAGTCTGAATGTCAACTTATGCATCCAGCCTGTCAGCAAGTTTCCAACTGGGCCTGCTTAAAAGCCACTGTATGAAAACAAGTCAATAGATGTTCAATCCAACCCTTACACAGGCATGCGACAGGTTACAGCTATTATTCCAGTGTCAGCCATCATTTAAGAGCTGCGTTTTCACTGTAAGAGGATTTGTAGATCTTATCTTCAGTCAGCCAGGGTCTTACGCTAGAGCCCAGTGGTATTTTTGCAGAAAACACACTTAATGATGTTTGGCATGCTATGCTAGTTTGGTGATAGAGGAATGTCTTTCATAACTTACCTTGACAAGCATGGGAATGCATAAACTGCAATTAGACTCCCCATTCCACATAGATCCATAGGGAAATAACCTTAACAAAACTCTATAAAGTCAGTAGCTAGAACCACAGTGATCAATCACTGATTGGACCAGACTATACACGTACACTAAGGCAACATTTACAGTTACATTAGATGTAAGGGAATGTAGTGTATTTAGAAATAATATGTAGTCATACTAAGGGTCACACAGATACACTGATTGATTACTTGGTGTCAGGGTATTTTTGACAAGATTGGACTTGTTGAGGCATGAAAAACATACAAAAACAATGTCCTGAAACATAACTCCTTAAAGCCGAGATCCACCAGCTTTTCAAAATGAGCCAAATTAGTCATCAGGGAATGAAAACTGTACAACAATCCTACAATGAATCTTACCTATGTGAAATGCATGTTTGATGTAAAAACTGTTGATTAAACTCTGCTGTATTGCGATATATTGCTATTTTAAGGTCTCAATGTTGAGGTGCATTTAGATACATCGTAAAGTGAAATCTACAGCCGGCATGAGAGCATAAAATATTCATCTGTAGCACATCAGATTTACTCAAATCTCACTATGTGGCAAGTCTAAATTTGGCTCTTAAAGAACACTTGCTTGGGGGAAAATAACATAATGTATAATAACATAATATTCATATTGTGTAATGTGATGGATTGCAATGATCATTTCCGGTAAATGCAAATGGCCATGTTGAACTCGAGACACCCTGAAGTGTACGAATGGAAGTACCCAAATTGAGAGTCTACAGCCATGATGTGGTGTGTACATGAAATTTCACTAATAAAGAGATAAAATTAATGACATACATTTTCTTGACAGGTAATTCATCAACAAATCAACCAAATAAGATAAATTCAATTTGAGTTTCAATTGAGTGTCCAATTTTCTGTTCAAATAAAGATTACGGTAATACCAAGTTTAAAGTTATTACAGTTCTGTACACAATATTGTGTCAATCCATCAAGTAGATGTTGAAATATAATAACAGCATAATGTGACAAAGTGGGGGTTCTTTTGTGAAATCAATGTTTTGTTTGGTTTTGATACATGCTGGAGTTGTGTGTAGGACTCCTGACCTTTTATAAAACCTGTTAGGAATGCAACTGAGCATGGTAGGGTATTGTATGGTTACTGCACTGCACTATAGGCGCTAACTGAATACCCTTTATATTCAGTTGTGTTGCTGTTTCTAGGGAGAGGGGAGGAGAGGAGAGGCGAGAGAGGAGAGAGGATATAGAGGAGATAGAGGAGAGAGAGGTGAGAGGAGACAGAGGAGATAGAGAGGAGAGAGGAAATAGAGGAAATAGAGGAGATAGAGGAGAGAGAAGAGAGAGGAGAGACAGGAGAGACAGGAGAGGAGAGGAGAGGGGAGAAGAGGAGAGGAGAGGAGAGGACATTTGCAGTTTCACTGTACCGGCCGTGTGTACTTAGACTTGCATGGCCTCATGAATATTTGGGCCTTTCTTTATATTTGTTCCAAAAAAGATTCAAAGCTCAGAGGCTTCAAACTCATTAAACACAACGACATCTGGTGGCTCATAAATCTTATAGCAGTCCATCATGACTGGGACCAAAGCACCACCACACCTCACTGTCCAAGAAGCCTGTGTGTTATTATTATAATATAATATACATATATACACATTTCATTGTAAAAAGCTTCCAAATTAACATTAAATACAGAGTGTCAGTGATGCATGGGCCATATACAGCAATGGGTTTAAATCAGACTTGTGTAATTCTTTCTGACTCAGACCCTGCCTACAGCCCACTCAGATTGTGATGAATAACATTAGAGCTATTTTAACCTTAATAACTCTCACAAGCTGCAGTCAGTGATCAGTCACTCTGAGGATTGCAGTGTTTGCAGAAGAGGCATTATTCACTCTGTGACTTCAAGCCACAACCAGCAGCTATTCAATAAATGATCAGAGTGGGTGTTATGTAGAGTTTTATAATTCAGGTAATCACCTGAGTTCTGAATAAACTGAGTCAAATATATAATAATTATAGTTATAATCAGAGTTCTTTATAAAACAGAAGTACATTTTGTTTCTAACCAGAACATTATGCCACTGACAGGTGAAGTGAAGAACATTGATACCACCTGTCAGTGGGTGGGATATATTTGAGGCAGTAAGTGAACATTTTGTCCTCTAAGTTGATGTGCTGGAAGCAGGAAAATTTGGTGTAGAAAGTGTAAGGATATGAGCGACATCTGTGGATTGTGCTGGACAAACAAGTCCAATCCATGGAGGCCCCACCTCACAATTTACAGGACTTAAAGAATCTGCTGCTAACGTCTTGGTGCCAGATACCACAGCACACCTTCAGATGTGTAGTGGAGTCCAGGCCTTGATGGGGCAGGGCTGTTTTGGCAGCAAACAGGAGACCTACAGAATATTAGGCAGGTGGTCCTAATGTTATGCTGATCAGTGTATATCTGTCCTTTATCAAATCCAGTAGGAGTTTGACCCCCAGCAGATTGGGTCAAAATGAATATGCAAGTTTAAATGAAAGGAATCCTGGGATATTTTCCCTCTCTTGCTGAGAGCTAGATTGATACCACTCTCAGTTGTGAACAGATGTTACAGTCAGACACCAGTTAGCTTATGTGCGCATGCGCTTATAAGTGCGTGCTGCCTGATACGGTTGCTCTGCTCGTCTTACTTGCTCTTTTAAATATTTTTGTTATTTAACTTTGTACTTATGGGTTTTTTGTTTGGTGTTAACTTGTTGGTGTCGTGCCCTCCACAAAGAGAGGTTGGAGAGGTTTTTTAGTACTTCTGTTGCTCTGGAAGTACTTTCAC
>JAVQJL010064609.1:0-11867 GCA_036024295.1 Nannoperca obscura | reverse complement strand
AAGCAAAAGTTTAGAGTTTGAAAGCAAAAGTTTAGAGTTTGAAAGCAAAAGTGTGGAAAGTTTCTCTCTCAAACCACTTGTTTTGACTGTTTGATAAAGAAACAAAATTATCTCCATACAGTTCGGTCACTGCATTTTGAGAGAGTGTCAGTGCTCAAATTGTACATATTGCAGTTCTTCGCTTGGACCACTGGAGGGCAGTGAACACCCAAGTTCACTGTCATCTACAGCACCAAATCAGGATATTGCAACCTGTACCTACTTACATGATGTTTAGCCTATAAGCTAACTCCACTAGCATCAATGAATGCAGACAAAATATCATTTTGATATTTCTAACATATAAAACATTTACAGTACACAGACTTGAAGTTAGATATTATAGACACGTGCAATGACAGACGCTCTCATGGCGAAGATATACGTTTCTAAAATAAAATAAATGGAGCTGTAGTTATGTAGGCCTACTAGAGGGCAATGATTATTCATAACAACCATCCACTCGACAAGCGCCAAGGCAAACGTGATAGCATACTAACACATCCGGTGACATTAAAAATTAAACATTTAAGTGGACAAAGGTTTGGATGCACTTTGACTACTTGGATTTTCACAATTTCGGGGTCTTACTTAATCTTTCTGTACACAAATGCTATACCAACGTTCGGTCAGCAGATATAGCAGATATTTTGTATGTCAAACCCCTCCAAACAATAAACATTTCAATAGTCGCTTCAATGTGGGTTTCAGTGCTTTCAGAAAGTTTGTTTTGCCCATCACTAATCAAGTCATCTACTGACTACTAATCAGTTTGGGTGTACTTTGCCATTTACGAATTGCGTTCTGTCTTTGAGCAAACGTGTCTTCCCACGGCTCCCGTTGCTGGATTGTGATTGGTCAAAGGGGAAAGATGGCGCAGTCCGCGTAATTGTGAAAACATCATCAAGAAAACTTAAATGTAGTGTTTCGCAGAGCAGAACAGTGTTTGACGCTTTCACATTTCACAACTGTATGTTGCAGTAATAATGTCGCCAACTGTAATGTCCAGCACGGTGAAATTAGCCACGGGGTTTCCTCTACATTAACTTCGTCGGCTCGCTAACAAAGCTGCTAGCATATTCAACACTGGAAGTTAAGGTTCTGATCTGTCAACTCTTGACGGTAAGTGTCCAGCCTGTTAGCACTGTTAGATTAGCTCTCTAGCACAATTAGGTCGTAGCTGGAGGTAACGTTACACACCTGCTGCACACGTTTTGCATGTACATGTCAGTTGCTTTGCCAGATGCCATGGGGACATCTTCAAATGTATTGTATAGTACAATCCCAAACCCCAAATCAGCACATTTACAATCATACAAGACAAAGAAAACTATAAAATGTATGTTTTTTTGAGCTTGAGAAATGACTCAAACGATTATCAAAAAATATATTAATTTTCTGTCGATCGGGAAAATAGCAGGTGCAATGTTCAGACACAACAACAAACGCTCAAGGGTCTCATCTTCCTCAAGCACCAGTAACAGGATTACATTGTCACATTAGAGCATTTCCTACATTGCTGTCTGACTGCATTTATTAAAATCTTTCACATTTTCCAGCTCCAAACATGCCTGCCTTCCGACAAGTGGGAGAGAAGCAGCTTCCTAACCCTGTGCTGTGCATGGCATGGTCTCCCAAAAGGGATCTTATTGCTCTGGCCAACACAACTGGAGAGGTAGGCTGAAACATATATATTTTTTACCCTGAAATATGTCTTGGTATGTTTTTTGGGGGTTTGTCATTTTATAGTTTACCTTTGTCCATAGTTGCTGTTGCATCGCTTGGCTAGTTTCCAGCGTGTTTGGAGCTTACCACCCAGTGAGTACACTGGGAAGGAGATCACTGCACTTGCCTGGCGGCCTGATGGCAAAAGTAAGGAATGACACGTGTACGTCTTCGTGTTTTTAGTCGTCTGCTTGTTGACGGGAACGTGTAACTCTCTCTTTAATCCCCAGTACTGGCCTTCAGCCTCGGAGACACCAAGCAGGTGGTCCTGTGTGGTGTTGAGAAAGCCGAGATCCTCCATGTGTTCCCGATGCAGAACCCTGTGACCTGCATGCACTGGATGGAGGTGATGGAGGAGAACAGGTATGCGTGACGCTCGGGGATCAAACCTGTGGCATAAAAGATGTCTGCTTTTCTGGAATAATGTGAAATGTTTTTTGTCTTTTTTAATGTGTTTCAGTGCCCTCAGCTCTTTCTACAACTCAGAAGATGAATCCAAACTGTTTCTTCCCAAATTACCAACACTCCCCAAGAGGTAACGCTGGCATTCATTCCACGTCAGACTATAAGGAAGCAACTCCTCCTGGGTTGACTGAATAACATTTGTCCAAACTTTTCTTTTCCCCCAGCTATAGCACAACTTCAAAGATCTTCAGGTGGGGCAGTATTTTAATACAATTTGTGTATTGTAGGTTTTTGCTTGTGATGGCAGCCATGTGTATTTATCCCTCTGTGTTACAGTGAGGAAAAGTCTGATGAGATAATGAATCTCCTGGGAGAAGTCCGGTAAATTAAGCCTAATGTTTGAGCAACTCACAGATGAAACATCTTTTTTTAAATGGGACATGTTGGAAATGATTTCATCACCCTGTTTTGTTTCCGGGCAGGCTGAACGTACTAGTTCTTGGAGGAGACGCTGGCTTTGTGGAGCTTTATGCCTACGGGATGTACAAGATTGCTACTCTAACAGGGGTGAGACTCTCGTTCGTTTTTACGAGTTGTACATTTACATGTTCCAAAAGAGTTCATTAAGCAAGTTTACACTGACGTGTTGGTTGCTGATAAAACACTGTCTCAAATTTTAATTGTAAGCTTCAATTCAACAACAATTACATAAATGACACAGCAATTATAATGGAGTGCACATTTTCAGCGAACAATTCTGAAGTAAACACAAAAGGATTCTGACATTTTAAAGATCTTGAATATTGACAAAATGAACTAATATGAATTAAGTGATATCTGCAACAATACATGAACTCTTGTTCTCTTAATTGAACACTCTGCAGGTATCAGGAACTTGTCGCAGCCTGAGTCTGTCCAGTGACCTCAAGTCTTTGTCTGTCATCTCAGAAGTCAGGTCTGCTGACAACAACCCAGAGATCTGCTACATTCAGGTGAGATGGATTCATTTTCCAGTTCGTGTCCTCATCTCTGCTCTACGTGGAAATGTCCGAGTGTTTATTTCAACGGTTATCTTTCGTCTTCCAGCTAGACACAGGGTTGTTGTCAGACTGCCTGCCCGAGGTGACCAGGATGGCACGCAAGTTCACCCACATCTCCACTCTGCTGCAGTACCTGCACCTGTCTCTTACGTGTATGTGTGAAGCCTGGGAGGACATCCTCATGCAGATGGATCTTCGTCTCACTAAGTTTGTTCAGGTCAGTAATCGTGGTTTGTAGTCTAAATTTTGCCATAATGAGAGCACAACAAATGTCTTCTTTCCCCTCTTTGTAGGAGAAGAACACGAGCACTCAGGTTCAAGATGAGTTTCTGGAGCTTTTGCTGTGGGGACAATCAAGGTGAGAAAAGAGGCCATTTCTATCGTTAGTATTCGCTGTTACCATGTTGCAGTCAAATTTGAAATAAAAAGCTGCTGTGGGAGGTAGAGCGGGTCGTCCGTGAATCCCAGGGTTCTGAGACCAATTTGTAAAGCGCTTTGGGAACAGTTAAGGTTGAAAAAGCGCTATATAAGTGAAGTACGTTTAGCATTTTAGTTTGTGGAAGCAGGTGTGAATGTGGGGATGACTGTAAGATTTCTCACCATTGTTTCTGTTTTCATGTAGCCCTGAACTACAGGCTCTTCTCATGAACCAGCTGACCGTCAAGGTGAGAGTAAGAGGAGAGTAAGAGTGAATGCTTCTCTTAGTGCTTGAACTAGTATTTATAATGCAGCTCAGTGAAGACTTCCTGTAAGTGAAAAACTCGCCGTGTTTGTGTGTTTGTCAAAGGGCCTGAAGAAGCTTGGCCAGTCCATCGAGTCCTCTTACTCCAGCATCCAGAAGCTGGTGATCAGCCACCTGCAGAGGTATTTTCAGCCTTCACTTCTCCCCCATGCTGCCTGCTACCCGAGTTTGTTTCTGCGTTTCAAACCTGTGCCTCCCTCCTGCTCGCTGCAGCGGCTCCGAGGCTCTGCTGTATCACCTCAGCGAGGTGAAAGGCATGTCCCTGTGGAAGCAGAAGTTCGAGCCCCTCGGTCTGGATTCAGCAGCTATAGATGGTACCGTGTCCCTCGCAAACCTGCAGGATTAGTGAAAGATCAGCTTATTAATCAGCAACAACCACGAGTGTTTTTTGTTTTCAGGTGCCATCACAGCTGTGGGCTCCTTTTCTCTGAAAGCCAATGAACTTCTGCAGTGAGTTCATGGATCTTTGAATGAAGTAGCATCTTGTACCATTAGCAATGCACACGTTACTGTGTGTGTACATTAGTGTGTGTCTGCTGCTGTTTTCCATATACCACTGCTCTGCATCGAATCACCCGTTTTATTTTTTCATTTAGGGTGATTGACAAGAGTATGAAGAACTTTAAAGCCTTTTTTCGGTGGTTGTACGTAGGTAAGAATAACATGTACAAATGACATTGATGCAACCTGACATGCACTATAGTTTGCAAGATCCCAAATATAATGTTTCCCCCCAGCTATGCTAAGAATGTGTGAGGAGCATGTTCCACCAGAACTCAACAAGGTGAGTTGTCAAAGGTGCTGAGAGAGAGGTTTGTGATTTTTAATGTTCCTGATAGTCTTTTATGATTTTAACATGTCGTTTAATCCCTCAGATGACTCAGAAGGACATTGCCTTTGTTGCTGACTTCCTGTCTGAGCACTTCAGCGAGGTGAGGTCAGCACGATGACACTGTTTGATCAGCGCATTTCTATCTTTTTACACACTGAGTTGAGCTGCTCTCCGTTTTGACAGAATGAAGAACTGTTTGATCGGAAAGGGAAGTACTTCAACGTAGAACGAGTTGGTCAGGTAAGTGGTTTTACGTTGCACAGCTTCAAGTGTTTGTGAATGGAGCTGCTGTCTTACAACATTCTGGTTTCTCTTTAACGTGGACATTTTGCAGTACCTGAAGGATGAGGACGAGGACCTCGTGTCTCCGCCCAACACAAAGGGAAACCAGTGGCTGAAGTTTTTACAGGAGAGCTCGCACCTGAAGGGTGAACCACGATCTTGCCTTTAGAAATGCAGAAAAATAGTAACTTGTGTTTTGGACTGAGGTCTCAGTCTCGGTTAATGCCATTACTAACAGATCAAATGTTTGACTGCTTTATCTAGAGAGCCCTTTGCTGTTTCCTTCATATCCCCAAAAGTCTTTGCACTTTGTCAAGAGGATGATGGAGAGCGTGATTGAGCAGTGTCTACAAAAACCTGCAGTGAGTTTTGGTTACTGTAGCGTTTAGTTATAAATGTCAGGGACCCTTATACAGGAAGTCTGCAATTAAACACTGCAGCTTAAAGATGGGCGTTTGACAATATCGGCCATTCTGTGTGTAGCTCAAAAGCCTTCATGCAGCATTTTACACATACTGCAGTCGTTATACAGGTAAATTGATAAATAAAGATGTGTTTGTAATACTTTGTTTAATAAAAGATAACTGAACGTGCTTTTAAAACATAACTTCAGATGTGTTTTAATGAAAATGTGACGTTTAATTTGGATGCAGGAAGTGATCGGGAAGTCTGTAAAACAGGCAGTCTTTTTGCCCCTGTACACCGTGCCAGAGAGGTATGATCTCATGTCTGTTAATAATCTGTATTACTTGAAATTTGACTAAATTCATGTGATTTTATATATATATATATATATATATATATTTTTTTTTTTAAATTAAATTAATGATTTTCTCTTGTCCATTATCTCTCCAGCTCTGAAAACACGCCACGACTTTTTGAACTTCCATCTTTGTATGTAAAACACAAACAAAATTTCATAAAGGCCTGTGCAGTCAGACACTGTGTGTGTGTGTTTGTATTAATGTTACTTCCTGGTTGCCTCACAGGTGGAATGAGAAGAAAACCAAAATGCACTATGTGTTGTTCTGCATGCCTGAGATTTCACCCTGCAAGCTCTACCTATTGCGCAAAGGAACTGACCCACACAGGTACATTTGTGTGTTTGTAGGTGTTTGTGAGTTTCTAATCTGTGTTTATAACTGTATTTGTTTTTGCTCGCACAGGCATATCCCCAACAGTGTCATGGCCATCGACCTCAGCCGCCATCTTGACAATGCAGATGACGATAATGCTGCAGCCCAGTTAGTGCCTCTCGCGTTATTCTAAAAATGTATTTGTTGAACACACAAAAATGCAGAATTCCTTAGTGAATAAAGGTGTTGCTACCATGATTTTCTTTTTCAGGCCCAATTATATATACAGTTGCCTGGATGCTCGTTTCTACGACGATGAAGTGCTGACTGTGGTCTTGCAAGGATCTGAGGAAGAGAACAGAAGTCGTGTCCTGGCTCAGCTTCCTCTTGCTTCCACCCTGAGCTGTGAGACTCCATTCAACTGGGACCCTAACCTGAGGTGTGTGTGTCTGTGTGTGTGTGCATTATTAAGAATATCTCCCTTTAATGCAGATTGTTCCACAATCAGGACAAGGAAGCTAAATGTTAGAGTGGATTAAACTTATTTAGAGATGTCGTACAGTAATTTGGTTTAAAACCACAAAGATGAAGCATAAGATGCTGCATATGTTTCCCGTATTGTCAGGTTGGACCAGCAGAGCAGAGCCATCCCGAGCCAAGGCCTGGTGTTGGGCAACCAGTGGCGTGAACTGGAGAGCATGAAGGCTCAGTTTGTAGCTGTCAATGGAATCCGTAAAGTGGCCTGTGTGGTATGTTAAATTTATATTTAGGACTTCCCGTTATATTTAGTGTATGGGGACTTTAGTCTGGGATATTGTGTATGAATTAAGTGTATTGCAGAATCTCTATATTTGTCCCAGGGATCAATAAAGGTCAGATGATGTATTTTCTGCCATCTCACATTTCCCTGCCCGTGGGTGAATGTAATGGTCTCCTAATGTTTATTTTGTCTTTCCTGGCAGCTAAGCGCCAATCTGAGGCACATTCGTGTTTTTGAGATGGACGTAGAAGATGAAGATGATGAGGGAGCTGAGTCGCAGAACGCCAGCGCTGACCAGGACGGACTGGAAACTACGATGAGCAGCCAGGGGCAAGGAGAGGAGAGTGTGGAGGCTGAACATGAAGCTGGAGGAGGAGGAGCAGCAGCAGCAGCAGCGTCGTCTCAGAAAGCTGCGGAGCATCTGGAGTCGGAAGAAGCTCTGGAACTGTCTTAGGACTGAGAAACCGAAACCTGCTACTTAGCTCCATCTCTCTTTTTGTTATTCACAACATTCTGAAATGTATGTAATGTTTGTACATGAAAATAAGCAGTTTGTGCTCCTATTTGTTTGAGAGTTTTATTTGTAGTTTAAATTTTGAGTATCATTTTTGTCACGGCATTCACTTTACTTTTCCTGTAGGGATGAATTGGACCAGCACTGTATGTCTGTTGGTTAACACATACCAATAGATGAACAGTCAGGTAAATAATAAATAATTAAATAGTTATCGGGTAGCCAAATCCTGCATTTGTTTATTAATCACGTTCCACGTTAACGCATGTATAAGAAAACGAGCTTTCTGTAGCATAACTGACGAACGCGTTTGCACAAGAGTAGCCATCTGTGCACGTGCAAATAGGTGTTGGTTACGTGCTCGCTCCCGGCACTGAACGCAGTGACGTGTGCGATCCGCCGCCTGTTGGTCTTTCACAGTTGGTGACGAGTGTTGTGAAAATGGCCTCGACCCTGCCCGTGAGCACGGCGGACCGGAGAAGATGACGATGTTGAGCTTTTTAAGTCCGCTGAACACAAAAGTGTCTTCTTTGAACACGTAGAGAACGGTGAAGTAAACAAAAACAAACAGCCTGTCGGCAGAGAAGCGACTAAAAACGCCACAGACCACCGCATATTTTCGCAGGGCTGAGGAGCCGCTATGGAGGATATCAACTCAAATATCAACGCGGACTTGGAGGTGCGGAAGCTCCAGGACTTGGTGAAGAAGCTCGAACAGCAAAATGAACAGCTTCGGAGTCGGTCTACGTTGTTGTCCTCGTCCGGAGCGATGTCAGGGAACCACAGACCCCTCAGCGACGGGTACGACTCGTCGTCCCTGTCAGCGGGGATGGCAGCCGGTATGGCCGGCTTCACTGGGGTGGGGTTCGGAGGAACGGGCGGCTACGGCGGGCTGCTGGAGAATAACCGCTGTTTGAGCCCCAGACTGTCTTACGACGGCATTAGTTTCAGGAGGGCGTATGAATATGAAGGGGCATCGGCTGCCCCCTCTGTGTCGAGTATGAACTCTCTTTATTCAGACACCACCGGGGCTTTTGCAGATGAAGGGGAAACCTCGATCCTAGACGAAGTGGACATCTTAGATCTCGAAGACATGGACTGTCTACACGAAGACGAGGACAGCTGGTGAGTGACAGGCTTGTCTTGGGAGGGATCTTGCCTTTACAGCCGTGTCTGTCTTCAGTGCTGGGCGGCAGCTGCTCTGCATATTAGCTACCACGACAAACGTCTGGCATAAACAATCTTAGTCATCTGTACTGTCGGACTCTCATTGTGGATCACTGACTGAAGGTTGTTTGGCAAGTCATGTGGGCGATGCCATGTGCCATAACAGACATGCTTTGTCACCCAATCAATACCGAACCTCTCTCCATTATCGCATACCTCGTTTACAGTTTGCGCATGTGTTCCTGAGATTGATCAGAAAGCCAGTGAGCTGTCAGGACCCTCGGGTTCCCGATCATCAGTTTTTGTGATGTGGCAGATTGCTTGGCTGCTGCTCGTGGCAGTGGTGGCAGGAGATCGCGCGGTGTGCGCAGTAGAAATAAAAAGTTGTTTTCCTACCTAAACAGACATGTGGGAGAGGTAGCCATGGTTATATTCCTCCTGTGAGTTCTCTTTGGCGTACCAGCTGGCACACAGCCACGAGTTGCTCCGCAACACCAAGTGAGAAAGGGAGAGATGACTGTCTCATCGTGTAGGATGAAATGCTTATGTCAGTGGCAAAGAGCTCATCACAAGCATTGCATTTACTGGGATTACAAACAATGGCTTTCCATAACATAAAAGCGTCGTGTGGAGTGACTCGTGGACAAGGATGACCATTTGGCACCACATTGTTCTGCTTGTTGTCACAATAATCCTGACAGCCCACATGTTCACCCAGGCTCCTGTTCTCAATCCTCTCCCAACACTTTGTGTTTGTGTCATTTTCTCCAGTGCTGAGCCTTTCTGGGTTTTAGGGTCAGGTGGTTTTGCACAGTTACACGTTTTAGAAGTGTAATCTCTGAAACTCCAGAGCATGATCGGATTTGTGCTGCTGTCTAAATCTCGCCCGCTCATCCCGACTCAAGGAAAGCCCTTGGATATGCAGAGGAACACACCAGGAGGACACTTGGTTACACGGCTGATGTCGGCCATGTACACTTGATAGACGGGTTTACAGGCGGCCTGTTAGGATAGAAATGACATCAGCTTCTGATTAGACATGAATGTAATGATGAGCCTTCCTCAGTCAGAAGATGGTCCTTGTTATCTGTCCTGTCATGAAGGCTTTGTTTGACTGGCATCTTCTATGATAATGACACAGTAACAAGCAACATTAAGGCAGAGCTCCTGATGCAACTTAATGATGGTTACTTAAACTACCACAAGGTAGATCATATCTGGTTGAAAGCCAGCTCACAGCAGATTCTTCCCTCTGTTGCTTGCAGCAGTGAGTGAGCCTGTGCCAGCCAATGAGCCTTTGACATCCGACTACTTTTCAGACATTGCTCACTCATGCTCAACAGAGCAAGTCTCATTATGACCTGGCTGTTTGTCTGGCTTTTGGATCAGATTGATATCTGGGATTACCATGTAGTGCCTCGCTCTCGCCAGCTCCTGTCATAGACTCCTGTAATCCCTGAATTAGCATCGAACTGGATTTAAAAGGCCGCGTTCTCCTGCAGAGCTCGGCCGGCCAATCGATGTTTGTCACACTCCGGCTACTACGTGGATGTGACACGTACCAGAGCTGGGCTTTCGTGTATGAAGTGTTAAGGTTGTTAGCGGGAGATTTACTACATGCTGTAGCAAATGTGATGGTCCTTGTGTTGATAAACCGTGAAAATGTGCAGATCCCAGATTTCAGTGTTGTATTTCTCATCACTAGACCTCCTCTGCCTGTAATGTTTGTGCTTTCATCATGAAAAGCTTTCTGTATGGCAGTAACAGAGCTGACAGCTGCTGACTCAGATTTCTCTTCTGAGTGGAAACTCCGCTCCCTTTTCCTCTCCTCTCCTCTCACACAGTTACATTACAAACATACTTACTGACAAACAAAGTGGTGGCCAGTTCCCTTAGTTTCTAGCTGTATTTTATACCTTTGTGTTCCCATCAGTATTAAGAGTTTGACAGTTTCAATCAATACAGCTGACTAAGCACTGATTTTGAACCTGGTCACTTCTTCTGGTCTAGTGACAGTGGTTCACTCTTAAAGTTCACTGCAGCTGAAGGTTGCGTCGTCCTCGTTGCTAAGGGAGACCGAGAACACTGGTGGTTTGTGCTAAATTAACATTTAGAACTGTATGAGTCAAGATTATGTTGACACGTGGTGTTTGTAGCAGCATCTTAAATAATGAATGGACCTCAAGATTTCCAAATATTTAGGTGTGGAATAGATCCGAATATAAACAAATAGTCATTTTCAGTGTCAACAAGCATGGGTCACATAAATGCCCTTTTTTCATTGCAGCATTCTGACACTTGATGTCCCCTCATTCTCATGTCCCTGATGAATTATGTTTGTGTAATGTTTGCTCGTGTGGCTTTTATGAACATGTAATATACCACGTCAACTGTGTGTGCCGCTCGTGTCTTTTCCAGGTTATATGAGGCGAAACTGAACAGCCCCCTGCAGAAAACCTTGAGTCCTATAGTGTGGTGCCGCCAAGCTCTTGACAACCCCAGTCCTGAGATGGAATCAGCCAAGCGCTCCCTCATCCACAGACTGGACCTCACCCTGTCAGGTAAACAACTCCAGTGGACATGAAACATGTACTCCCAACTTAGTAGTAAAACAGTAACAACAGCAGTGATGCACTTAATGAATCCTTCTTTTGGGATGTTAAAGTTCAGCTACAAAATAGCAGTACATGTTGTGATGATTATTCTTATTACTAAGAGCTTTCATTTATGTTGAGTGAGCCTCTGTTATAATCGTACTATTTCCTTTCATTGATTTTTGAAGCACAAGAAAAAAACAAAATAAACGACAACATGTTATTCACATATTTCTTTTACTGCTGCTTCACACAATTACAAACAAATCACACACTGTATCTCTCATCGTACACATTCCCTTGTATAACACACAAGTACCTGTGTGGTCCATGTTTGAATGGCGGAGGCGGTCCTTGTGGCAGACACATATGAGGTGACGTCATTTGAGAAACAAGTTGATTTGGGGGTTAATTGCCAGTTGGGGTTAGAACGCTTAGAGGGTTTGGGAGAATACGTGTGTGTGTGTGTGTGTTTTGGGAGTCTCCTTGGATATGCGATTGAATGTGCGGCAAATGATCGTCGGAGATACTCAGAGCTGTGCACATCATCAGGCTTCTGGAGCGCTCGTGGTTTCTCTTTTGTTGCTCCTTTGCAGCAATGTGTGAAAAACAATGCTTAATTTATGCTTCACTGCAGGGTATGCAAAATATTTAGTGTTTTGTGCCATTCAGTTGAACCTAGGTGCTTAGA
>JAVQJL010064600.1:0-12838 GCA_036024295.1 Nannoperca obscura | reverse complement strand
TCTTGACTCTATTTTCTATTCATTTCACAACGTATGGTGGTGAATAAGTGTGACTTTTCATGGAAAACACAAAATTGTTTGGGTGACCCCAAACTTTTGAACGGTAGTGTATTTTTTTTTTTACCATCTTAGGCTTTTAAATCACAAAGAGGGTCTCCAGATGAGGAAAGTATCCCATCCCCTGAGAGCCTGTAGATTAATCTTATTTGCCCAAATCAAATTCAGGTTCAAGTACGGTCACTGCTAGGGGGGATTTTTTTCAATGCACAGGAAGTGACAAATGAGGACTGAATAGCAAATCAGAAAATGTCACCTCAACGTCAGCCAGCAGGTCCTTTTGTCCAGAGAACCCGGACTCACCATCAATGATCGGACCGCTTCATCATCCTTAGAGAACTTGGTGAAACACTGCATCATGTTAAACATTCGTATAGACTTTAAAATCCTCAAAATGCAATGAGTTGAATCTGAAACTTTAGAGATAAAATAACATTTAAATAGTTTTACACTACTCCCTCTCAAACTGATCTGGCTTGTGTGGCCAGCCGGTTCTGACACAGGCCAGATGCCGTAAAAATAAAAGCACGGAGATGGATGAACATATGCAGGCTTCCATCTATCCCTCCCTGTGGCGAATAAACGGGAGGCATCCCATCCGGCCATTTTTTGTGGGCAGTAAAACACCCTTAAACATGAGGAAGCCCCACCAGGCCACAGCTGCTATCATTACAGAACATGAACTAATTGATTGGAGGGCGCACCCGCTGGTGTGGGACGGGGGAGTTGGGTGGAGTGGGGGTTGTTGAAAGATTAGGAAGAAGTGAGGGATGGAGGGGGAAATGGGGGAGGGATGGAGGGGTTTGGGAAAATTAGAGGACGAGGGAGGTGAAGGAGTAGAGAAGACGTGAAAAAAGAGCAGGAGAGGGATGATGTGTGTGTGTGTGTGTGTGTGTGTGTGTGTGTCTCGTGCGTGGGGGAGTGAGGAGTGAGGATGTTACTCATCAGCCATTACTCAAGTCATGGAGTGATCACATACTGCTGCATTAGTCCTTACAATGTGACTGGGCGTAGGTGTGCGAACGAGGAATTCGTCATGCTCCGTGGATGGATGCACGTTCTGAGCGATGCACATCTTTATTTGTAGCCGAATGTCAATGGCAGACCAAGTACTTAAAATAACTGAGAATTGATGTTGGGTGTGTGTTCGGGTGGGGGGGAGCATGAAGACATTGTCACATTGAAAGAATACAAATGGCAGGTATTAAATGTTGATCAGGCATGTGCAGATGAAGGTGTTGATGTGCCGGATCCTTGTTTCTTATGTTGTCTTTCTCAGTCTTCGGGGCCTGTTCACTGTAATGTTGTGTCAGAGCTTTTTTTTTGGCACTGAAAAATAAGTTAACTGATGGACAAATGTGCAGACATGGATATTATTCTAACCTGCTTTGTTATAGTATGCGCTGAGGTTCCTCTTCATTCCAGAGCTTTCTTTTGTCTTCTTTTGACTCAGGTACCTGCTTGTGTTCTTAAATAAAGAAAAAAATGAAACATGACAGCTTCACCTCTTCTGCCAGCTCTGTAATTATGCAGGAGTAAATGACAGCCATGCTGCTGGTATGCACATGCAACATAGCAATGCAGATGTTGTGAAAGCCAGCACTTTGTTTACCAAAGATGGTGTACACAGAGCGTGTGTGTGTGTGTGTGTGTGTGTGTGTGCGTGCACTTCTGTGCAGAGGGGCAATTTGTGTGCATGCATGAACCAAGCTTTTTTCTACTTATGTGTGCAAGTTTTCATTCTTTTTGTTTGCATACACTGTGTGTGCACATCCATGTTGATGTGTGTGTGTGTGTGTGTGTGTGTGTGTGTAAGCATGTCCTTACAGGTGGATGTCTCTAAAAATGAAGTTTACTACAGTGCATACCTCTGCCTGCAGAGTCCTCCTCCTCTGCAAGTATCTGCCCGTTTTGTTTTTCCTGTTTCACAATGAGGCCGGCCACTGACTCAATGCAGCCTTTATACCTCACTGTGCACACGGCTCCCATGCAGCTTGAAACAAAACACACACCTGTAACCCAACTAACCGCCCACAGCCCCCTTTGAACTTGTTGAGCAATTGAATGTTACAGCAATGCGTGGGTGGTACGTGGCTAACTGAGCTATTCACCAAGACAAAAGCATGTCTGGGTTTGAAGACCGATGGAATATGCAGCCCTAGTTGGAGTGTAGCTGGTTAATGGGTAACACTTAACACTTAACACACAGTGTGTTATTGTGCCTTCAGCTTTGCTTTTAATAGAATAGTCAAAAGTAGAGGCCACTGGATGGAGTTTATGCTGCTGTGTACCGTCTCTGCCTTCTAGACTGCCTGATTCTAACCTACAATACAGAGTTATGAAATAGGGCTTTATGAAGTATTATAGTCTAACTATTTTATAATTAGTTAGCAAAGACACGCCTTGAACACATCCCATCTCCACACAAAGTATATAAGCACACCTCAACCATTTACTTCTCCATTGACTTAGTTTTCACATCCCTCCCCCTTTTTATTGTTCTCTCTCTCATTTCAATACAGTAAGCTCCAACAAGACAGAATAATGTGAGTCGGCTCCCCCGCTCAGAGTCTCGACCCCCTTCCCCCCGGTTCCCTTCCATCGCCACCAACAATGCCAGTCCATTGTCATACTCCTCCATCCATCCATCCATCCACAACCCTCATCCCTCACTCTCTTTCCCTCCATCCCTCTACCCTCACCCCTCATCCTTCAACCACCATCCCTCCACTCCTCGACCTTCATCCTTTCATCCCTCAACCTTCACCCCCATCTCCTCACCGCTTCATCCCTCCCTCCAGACAATTAGTCCATCCCTCCTACATCATATTTGCTCTCTTGCATTTGTACTATGCAATAAACCATTCTATATGTATCTTTGTCGGCGTGGTCTTTTGTTAGTGAAAGGGTGATCATGATGATGATTAGTATTATTGACTTGATTCTCCGATATTTGTTATCAGAGTCACAAGTCCTTTGGATAAAATGAAGGAATAACATCCACATTCACTTTAAAGATGTCATTACAAAGAGGCCTTTATCAGTGGTGGAAGATCTTTACTAAGAGTAAACCTAATAATACCACAATGTAAAAATCTCCATTACATGTAAAACTCTTGCATTCAGAATTGTACTTATAATACTTCTGTATTTTTAGTTAAGTATCAAAACTAAAACTATTTATTATGCAGAATGGTGTCTTTCAAAGTTTTATTCTATACATTTTATATTACTTACCAAAGTATATTACTGCATATTACTATGTGTAGTAATGTGTAAGCCAAACGTAAGTAAAGTCATTTTAAATAGTTACAACTACTTTAATCTAAAACAAGGCATCATATTTCCATTTATCCGATCTATTACCTGTATCCTGTGCAGCACAGTACACCCGTAACATATTTTGTTTGTAAAATGTAAATTAAAGTACAGGGACCTCAAAACTGTACTTAAACGTACCATTTTAATACTTCCATCACCTTCAAAGCTTGTTTGTGGGACATTCAGCTCCAGTGCAACATCATGAACTATGGGCCCACTGACTCTGGGGACAGGGGCATTTTAGGCATCTGTGCCCAGGGGCCCATCATCTCATAAACCCACGTGCTCCGGTCACAGCTCCCGTCCCTCCCAAGACCAAACGCTCTGACTGCTGTTTCTTTGTTGGCATAAGGTTTTAACATATGACACCACATTAGAAAATAACTAAAGTAAATAACAGCCACATTAATCTGCTGAGATAGCAAAACAAGAGAGAAAGCAATTGAATATAGATAGTAAAGAAATGTAGAATCTCTGTCCACACCAGATCAGCTAATCCAGTTGGCATCCTGTCACAGCTCTTTGTAACCTCCCGTTCCTCCACCTCACGCTCTATTCCGACCCTTAAGTGGTTAACAGCCATCTAGCTGACTCTTAAATGGCCCAGATTGCCATTACTAAGGTCTTCTGGAGCCATCTCTTACCCTTTTAATGACAGCTGCTTCCGCCATTAATTCTCAATCAATAATGCACAAACACTCAGAGCAAAGTCCATCCTGCCACAGCTTTATTTTCTTATGCTCTCCAAAAGCTAATGAGTCAGGCTAATTGGTCTGCCATCATTGCCACTCAGGAGTTTACCAGAGGAAGTGGCTCTTTGCTTTTTCATTTTAAAGAGCATTAGCTGAACAACTGGTTTCTAGTGAATGACCAGCAAAACTTGTCCTGCCTCGTTAAAGCAAACGTTTGAGTGGTTCTGTGTTTTTTGTACATCGCATTTTCTTTTAGGTATTGTATTTGCTCAAATGCATTTACTGTCGGTATTGTGTACTGTACGTTTCATATACATCCCCAGATTTCTAAACCCAGTAGTAGTAGGAGAAATCAAATCATACAGTCTGTGGTGTTTGAAGAAACTTAGCTCAACACAAAGACTGGAAACAGTCTCTTAAAACTCTCAAATTAAAATATATATTGTTTAATTTGAACAAAAATGTCCCTCATTTTCTTTGCCTTTCTGCACAAAATGCAGCATAAATTAGTAAAACGAAAGTGATGTCCATTTCAGTTTTAATAGTCTTAAGGTCTGTTTCAGTCCCAGGATACAGAGCCTTATGGGCAAGAAAAAAAACAGAAGGAAGATGCTAAATGAGATGCCTTAGCAAGAGAGCTCTGCGATGTGGAAGAAAGCGGGTGTAGCTCTTCTGCTTGTATGATGTATTGTCACATTAATTCCATAATACGACTCAATACAAGTGTCTAGGAGGCTATTTCTTAACGGTAATCCAGCTCATTTAGAAAAGCACACTACGGGGCATTTTGTTTGTTTATGGCCAGAATAAGGCATCTGGGAGTCCAGCAGTTATGTGAAATCAAGTGGGATGTTTTTTTATACCATCATCAAAGGATGGATGAAGCATCTGTATGAAAATGCAATCATTGTACCATACATACATTTTCACTGTGATGTCTGTTTGCCAATATAAAAGGGCTTTCCAAATTCCCAATCCAATATTATCTTGTAAAAACATGCAGGCAGATGGATGAATCACACCCTATGCAATTCTGCAGCATGATCGGGGTCATGTAATCATCTCGATTTCAAACAAATAGTCCCGCGTTAGATCAATACAGGTTGAGGCGCAGGCAAGAGAAATGCTTTTCTTCATAGATTTTGTAATCAGTAATAGCCTCTCGGTTAGCTGGTGACTGCTATGTATTTTTCAGTAAAGACTCACATGAAGTGACTAAATGGCTGCAGTATTGAATGTGTTTTAAATAAAGGGCCAAATGACCTGGTTTGATGGAAGGATCGTCAGGACTTGTGTGGCAGGAGATTTGTGGACTGGTGTGACCTAAAGGTTAAATCAACCTGACTTATGACTCCAAGTCAGTGGCTGGAGTTCAACACAGTGTCAGAATAATTAAATGAGAAAGTTAAATGAGCTCTAAATCCAAAATATGGATAGCCTGTTGGGATGATACATTTTCTAATCACATTCCTCCATTGCAAAAGAATTGCAGGATTGACTACTGGCAGCAATGCATTGATACGTCTACAAGGAAAATCCATATCAACATCTTTTATTTTATGTTTTATAAGCAGGATGTTCTTTTAAGATCTAGGACACTTTTTTGGGGGCAGACAAAATCACAGCAAAGCATAAAACAATAACCAGAATAGACGCTATAAGGAAGTAGAGGAAGGAAATGAGGAAGAAGAAAATAAGGAACAAGAAAAAGAAAGATCAAAACAAGCTACCAGGAATTGAAACAAAAAAAGGGGGGGGGGGTTGGGGGGTTGGTGTTAAAAGGCATACTAACACACACCATTTTACAAAATTTTAATTAAAGCTATGAAATTGTACCTGGGTTCATCTGACAACAGGAATTTAAGCTTCTCTTATCTGACAGAACAGTATATTTATTACAGAATGCAGATACACAGCAAACAAGTGCTCCTGTGAGTCTCCTGTGTGCAACATAGTGATGTCAGAGAAGGTGCAGACCACTTCAAATGTTCATTTTCCATAAACAAACACATTTATTTTGTACCGATGCTACCGAAGTTCTACAGGAAGTGAGATCAAACCCACCAGGTTACTTGAAAAAACACTCCTCGCTACTGGTTTCTCAGAAGCCTGACTGTGACAAGATACTGAAAACACAAGTCTCGTTCTAGATGAACTGCACTCGCTTGGAAAGTGGACGAGATCAGACGGGAGCAGCAGGGGGCTGTGACAAGCAGCTTCAGTCAAGTGAGACCAGCAGCCTTCAACAAACTTACAGGAAGTGACAGAAATATTGACATCCTGTTAGATCCAACTAGTCTGCAGATCACGGTCAGATGGCTGAAATAAATATTATTAACATTTATATCAACCACACAAGATATGTTTGCTACCAGATTAAACCGTTACTGCACAACATACAGCCTAAAATATTACAATTACACAGAAAATTTAGATTTTCTGCAAAACGAGATGTTTGTGGTCAAACTTTTAATTCATCCAGTGACAGCCAGCCATTTCCCATCCTGCCCTGGCTCTAAAAACTGCAGCTGCCTTGATCTTGTAAGGTTATCGTTGCCCAAGTGTGCATGATGTCAGAGCAGGTCGGATTCAAGCCAGACGCCTCCCTTTGCATTTTGCCTGCAGGTAGAGATGGGCGGAGCCATCTAACTTGATGTCTTGCACCTGGGCAGGTCTAGGTTATTTAGGGTCACAAGCTGCACTGCTTTGAGCCTCAAATGCAGAGTTGAGGAGTTTTGCTGGTAGCTGACCAGAGTTTAGAGACATCCATTAGATAAATATCTATATCACACAGACACCCTGGATTTCTTTTCAGCCTCTGAAATGAATAACACATAATGGATGCGTCCATCAGGCAAGGGTGGAGAGTATTTGCACTTCCAAACTATGACGGTGCTTTTGCATTGACCCTTAAGTACTTAGTTGTTTGGGCTATTGGGAGTCTAGAGTTTTTTATGACTATGTTCTGTAATATTTTCCATTTTGCTGTAGCCTCAACCTGCAACACGCCATTTGACATCCTGCAGAAAGAATGAGAGGTCATTTAAAACATGCCACATTTAGCAACAAGAACCACTAAAACACAGAAGTGGAATCCGTCTTGTTTGTGGCCACACTGCATTCTTGTTCTCATTCTGCTCTCTGCTTCTTCTCCAGTGGATTTTTCACTCTGTCACTTTGAACATCGCTGCAAAATTGCAGCTCTCGACAGACGCACTTGTTCTCTGATTCTGAGAGACAGAAACCAAAATCTTAACTGCCCTTATTCTGCCTTCACCCAGTTGATATCAGTGTGTTGGACTCGATGATGGAAAAAGAAGATATAAGCTAGGAATAAAAAATGCCTTAGATGTTGGTGTTGTCTTTTATTAGACATAGTACACGACTCTTTCCAGAGGATAGTCCCAAACAAAATAAGCTTTTCCAAACAGCTTGTTTGACATCTAAAAGCCAAATACTTTGTGGCGTTTATATTTTTCTGGTCTGCTGACAGAGTGAAAATAGAAGTTATATTCTACTGTAGAACTGTGTTGTACTGAGTAGCCTGGCAATCACAGTGTAAATGACCTTCACACAGCAGCTTCTGTTTCCCACAAGCAAACTAGGAAATGTATCATAGGATCAGGGTTGTTTGGTATGATAACATCCCATGATTGTAGATGCTGAATATTGCCTAGTTGTATCATGCGAGCCGTGTATCTGGAAGCATCGCGTGTGGTGTTTCTTTGAAGCTCTCCAGCTTGTGTTAGAACCCACATGACCGACACACTTCAGTGCATTTGCTGTACTTGGTGTACTTTCTCTTCCACTTAAAGCCACTGTTGAGAGTAACCTGTAACTTCAACTCACCAAGCAAAGGTTAAAACAAATGTTCTGCTGTTAATGTAAAACCCCCTCACCCTCGACAGATGTGCTTCATTTCTATCTAATTGAACTCAGCCTCGCTGTGATTGGTCCCCCGCTGTTTGTGAATGGGACACCGGCTGGGAAATGTCATTCATGTGTTTGGCTCAAACCCCGATTAAAGGTCCCATTATTGTCAAATGACCCGCTGTTAATATCCCCAGGCACATTGCTTTGTGGAGGTCACCATGTTAATAGATACAAAACCAGCCCATTAGCATTGTGCACGCATGCTGCGCCAGAAAAAAAGCTTTTAAACAGAGTCAAAGAGATTATTATTATCATATGTTATGTTTGATCGTGAGTAGTATCTAGAAATGTAGAAATAACTCATCTTAATGCAACTGATCATGCTTATAATTGCTACAAGAACATAACTGTCCATAAAATGATATGAAAAAATTATTTCACTGGACTAGATTTCTTTCAAGTACTACATGAAAACATTTATAAAATATAAAATATTTGCTTGTATTGAATATCAGGCTAAAACTGGGGGCATTTTGCCATTGATGCATAAGGTTATGCATTTTGTCCAAATCTCGAGGTCACTCTTTACTTAAAAGAACAGACATAATGAAAAATAGAACGTGGCAACCATAAATGTTAACTCTAATTTTGGACATACTGGATTGAAACCAAAGCTGAGCACAGAAGGGTAAACATTGAAATTGATGGTATTGATTGAATTACTGGAAACTGCCTCAGGTAATGAAGATAAAACAGTTAGGAGGATTTTCTTGGGGTGGCTGAAGCCAAGATGGAGAAGGACAGAAGTGGATCACTGGCAAAATGATGGGAAAAGTATATGATTTAAATAGACTTTCATGTGTTGAGGAAATGTATTAATTCTGGACCTTCAAAAACCATGTATAAAAATCTATAGAACATAATATAGCCTAAAACCTAGAAACATCTCCTGGCACACTTCCCCACTATTGATGTACAGATGACTAACACGCTCTGTCATGCATGTATATAATGGTTGCTGTTCCAACAAGCAGCAACTCTTTTCATTTGGACATTGGTCATCCATTGCTGGGGTGCCTGTATGTGCATGCCCTTTGGCAGAAATGGTAGATGGCGTAAAGGAATCTGTTTGCAATTGAACAGTTTACCAGCCCGTTGTGAAAAATATGTGTTGATGTTGTTGCATTGATCCTGCATTGAGATAAAAGGCAAAGGAGGAAACCTGCACAAGGGAAGATATTTCATGCCTGAGGCCCCTGCACGGCTACAGCGAGTCACTGTGTTGTGTAGTGGAGGGACAAGTGAATGCATGTTGATGACAATTCATTTACAGGGCATTTTTCCATTCACTCTTAAATTGACTTTTCCAGGAATCAAATTTCCACCCAGCCAGCCATGTCAATAAGCTACTGATCATTTTTCAAATAATCGATTGGTTATTTAGTCTATAAATTGTCAGAAAATGTCTCTGTCTTAAAACCCAGAGATTTCCAATTTACAGTCATGTAAAACAGAGAAAAGATGCAAATCCACACATTTGATAAAATGTCACCTTTTCTAACGAGAGCTTAGCAGCAGTTTATATTTAATTTCATTCATTTTGCTTTAGTTTATTTCAGAATGGCATTTCAGTTCAACTTTGTGTAAATCATCAAATTTGTTTATATTAATGAATTATTAAGAATATTACATCCACATCTTTCAACCACTTTCTCTGCAAATGACGGAGTCATTCATTCATTCATTCATGTCCCAGGGGCTCGACATGACATGGAGAATAGATGTTTTCTAAGGAGCAACAAAGTGGGTTTGTGACCGGAAGACTGTCTGCTCAATTTCCTGGAACGTCTGGAAAAATAAATGCTGTCTTTGGTTTCAGTGTCAGTTCACTGTTAATGTTTCCTTGAGCAAGGCACTGAACCCTGAACCGCTCGGATTTAGCTGATTCATGGACAACAGTGGGAGTCTGTGGGGTTCTGTAGCTGTGGGAAAAAATGTTGAAACAAACTTCTGAATAATTAATTCATACAAATGACAATAAAACAATAATGAAACTACATTTCTTTGTAGAACAGGGACTTTATTCATTGTGTTTATTGCCTGTATTAACTATTATGTTCATTTTCCAATGTGTTCCGTCTCTTGAAATGTTTTTTTTGTGATGACTTATATGTAGAATGACATGTATTTCATAATTTGCAATATAGTGCAGACATTTTATTAGCATTAATGATAAAAGTTCATACTGCTGAATTTGGAAGAAACATTTTTTTTTTTACTTTTCAGCAAATCCAAAAGCAACAGCCTTAAATTCAGACTGAGGGTCATACAGTTCCTCAAATTTCATTCTTGGTTTTTAATTGAACCACAATATGTATTAACTATAAATATCAGTTTCAAGTTAAACATAATAATCACCAAATGTGGGAGTTATGTGTAAGGTCTTTCCACTGCTGTGATATCGCTCTTATAAATAACATTCCTGTTGACTGTTCTGTGGTTTGCTGCCTCAAATCAAACTTCATTGCACAAGCACAGCAAATGTATCCCTTACATACTCTGGCATGTGAGCCTCACTGCCAAGCACTAGTTGAATCATCATCATAAAAGAGAAAATATCTCCGATCCTCTCCTGCCCAGACTATGATAAAGCTCTTTTGATGGAGACTAATCAACATCCCCTTTCTCCAATGTGGTTTATTCCGATTTTTTTGCAGGCAGGCATTTTTCCCCCTCCTGCTAATCTCCTCCAACATTTTCAGGCGAGCCCAGTGCAGACTGGTTTGAGTGATCAAGCTAAATTGCCAAAGAGGCCATTAATAGTTTATAGGGCCGAGTCAGATGAAAGACAGGCAGGAGGAGAGGGAGAAGAAAGCTAATTAAATCAGTGTCGGGGGGTCGCTGGTGTCTTGGGCTGGCATGGTGGGCCGTAAAGATTATCATTATCACTTTCATTACCCTGGCTGATTGTTTTGAGGTGGGGTGGGGGGGTTGGGGATGGAGGGACATGTGGCACCAAATTGCTTCGCCCTCCCCATTTACAAACCTCTGACAATTTCCATTATCGTAAAGTTATGGCGCAGGGGGTGAGAGATTTGATTTCACAAACAATACTCGCCCACCCTCTGTTATATAATTGTCATGATGTGCTTGATTTCTAGATACATTATAGAAACAGCTCAGTTAGCACAGCATCTGATTGGTTAGAAAGGCGCCCACAGTCAGTGCCCACAGCAGCACATACATGGCCAAAGGTTTGTGGACACTAGAACATTACACCCATATGTGATTTGTTAAACATGTCATTCTAAATCATCTGCTAATCCAGCATCCCCTCTTCTGGTTTCAGGCTTTCCACCAGGTTTTGGAATCTGGCTTTAGGGTTTGCTCACATTCAAGGGTCGACCACTGATGTTGGCCAATTACGCTCAGCTGATAGTCGGTGTTCCAGCCCATTGTGGATGTGCCTTTTTACACACGGGCATTGCCATGTTGAAACGGTAACAAGGCCTTTGTTACAATAAAGATTTATCTTAATTGTAAGACCTAGCAGAGACCTAAAGTACACAAAACTTTTGACCATTACATGTAACTGTGATAGAGACACACTATTACATATACACTATTATGTATGTCCCTTTGAAATAGAGTGGATTAAAATGAAAATTTAAAAAAAAAGTAAAGCATGAGTACTTAAATGTACCTATTAACTTCCCACCACTGTAAAAATACATTCAGTGCTTACCCAGTTTCTATGTTGCCTTCCTCGGTGTAGCTCAGCATCGACTGCTCAAATCTCATCATCTTTTGTTTCCACATCTATTTGATTTGGTGGAGAGGACAGACTTTAGTCCCTAAAGACTGAAGCACAGATATAGATTAAATCACTTCTTTCTATGTTACATAAACTTCTAACAGTTCCATATGTATAATTGGAGAAAGACTTTTATTAAGGTTTGAAAATAAAAGAATGGAAGAATGTGAAGGTAGGCCAATTTAAAATCACATATGTTCTGCTATACTTTGTATCCCACTGCTCGCCCACTGTTTGTCCAGCGAGGTAATAACAGGAATGACCTCGTTCCCGTAGCAATCTGCTGTACATTATTGGATGCCGGTTTGAACTGGGCCTTCACTTCTCTCCTCGTCCACCCTTTCTTTCAGCTGGTGCCATGGATGGGGTTCTGCCAGCCGGGGCGGTTTAACACAGTGTGCAGCCACTGGGTCGGGTTTATAAATATGCACTAATGAGCTAGCAGCTGA
Organism: Nannoperca obscura; assembly: GCA_036024295.1. Lineage (NCBI taxonomy): Eukaryota > Metazoa > Chordata > Actinopteri > Centrarchiformes > Percichthyidae > Nannoperca > Nannoperca obscura. The sequence goes on along the minus strand of JAVQJL010064600.1, from coordinate 632 downwards.
TTGTGCTGTGGCACGCTTACTCATTACCCGATATCACCATGGAGACGCTGTGTGCGGAGGCAGTGCTGGATGCCATGGTACTCACATATGGCGCAGCATATATTTAGGGGAGTGATGCAGAGACAGTATATTTGAAATAAATACCTGCTAACGAACAGTCAAACCAACCTGAGGCAGCATTGCACTGATGGTACTAAGTATGTTCTCAAGAATATATCCTTGAAGTTCTGAAACAGAAACATATATATATATATATATTTATTTATTATGTATGGTATGTTGTCTGTTTGGACCATATTGTGAGGCATTAATATTATTATGCTTACGAGAAAACAACATGTTTTCCTAAATATGTATATGTATAATGTATTATCCAGATTTCTAACATTTTTAACAACCTAAGTACAAACAGAAAAGCCACAACAAATATAATATTATAACATTTCCTTGTTGCCTTGAATCTTGATGAATGATTCAAATATTGAGGTGTGATAGGAAACAAGGAAGAGAGAAAGAAAATAAGCTACAAAGATTGGGAATCCCATTTCATGTAATTGGTTACTGCCCAAACCCCATAGGAGTCTCTCTCTCTCTCTCTCTCTCTCTCTCTCTCTCTCTCTCTCTCTCTCTCT
>JAVQJL010064598.1:0-48269 GCA_036024295.1 Nannoperca obscura | reverse complement strand
CCCCTTTAAATCAAAATTTTTTTGCCCCATTTTTTTTTTTTGGGTCGGGTGGGTTCCACCTTAAGGCAAATTTTTTTTACTTTGGCCCCCCCCCCCCCCCCCCCCACAATCCCCCCAATTATAGTAGTTAGTGTGACTTGCCTGTGCTACGGCTGCTAAAGTCTCTTTTAATACTACGCCCAAGCTTGCCCAAGGTTGTGCCCATAGCAAATTATACATACCAAACTTGATTTGTGATTTCAGGAAACTTGGAATAAAGGCATGTACAAACAGGTTCACAGAAAGGTGGAGTAGTATTATATCTTTATTTATTCTTACTTTATATAAAAATAAAATGAATGAGGGAAACAGTGGTTTATGGTTTGATGCCAAAAGGTTAGAGTTTCATATCTAGCGGAAATGACAACAATAACACAGACAGTGGGGTGAGATATGGTACAGTGTCTTGCACATATTCTTTGCCAACTTTTGATATATCTGGTTGGACCTGTTAGTTGACTGTGATACATGCAGACAGGTGTGATTCTTCCTGTTATGGAACGGGGGGCGGGCTCATCTTCACTATGAACAGAGTACTCAAAAAAAAAAAAAAAAAGACATCTGACACTTGCTGATAAAGATGTGGGCTTCTGAAAACGTCCTTGATTTTGATTAGCTTTCAAACATTCAAAATGATCATATTTTGTCTCCGGTCTTGTGTGACAAAACTCAGTAGGTTAAAGGTGTCTGCTCTTAGTCAGCAGTGAGTGTAGCTCCAGACAAGCTGATCCCATGTGTTGCAGTTTCAGCAAGAGGTATATTGTGAAACTGACACATTGTAATCCATTATTTACCTTTCACCTTTTGTGTGCATTTTGTAATGTTTGTTTTTTGTTTTGGTATTAATTATATTTCATTAAATAAGATAAGGGGACATATATATAGCATACATAAGAGAGGTCATTGGGTTATCTCCCCTTGCTACCCAAATCTGTGTTTTTGAAAGGCCACACATTCTGTTTCTTCAGTTTCCACCAGCCTTATTTTAAGCTGTTGATGTCCTGCTCAAAATTGTGATGTGTAATATAATGCAGATTTTACATTTTCATTCATTATTAAAGTCCATTTTGAATAAAACGCCTTCATGTAACCGCCTTCACTGGTTTAATAAATAAACTGATTATTTATTTTACTAGTTTATTAGTTTCTGGGAAATTCTGAATCTTGGCATATCGCCTATTCATTATTACAGGAGTGGCTCATTCTTTTAAAATAGACTCATCAACTCCAGTAGAACTGATGATATCTAGTGATCAATGCAGGTCTGTTTTGTTTGTAAAGTTTCCCTGTGAATTCAGTTGATTCAAAGTACCATGGTAGATGCGTGGGACAAAATAAATCAAGTAGATATGTTTCTGAATGTCCGATCATCAAAGATGATCTTTTATGAGCTGTTTAATCAGTATCCTGTTGCAGCGGAGCAGAGGAAGTTTGAAAGTTAGATGTTACTGTTTTCTTATGAATGGAGCACTTGTCTCTTTCATCCCTTTGGCTGAAGTTCTGTCTGTGTAAATGTAAACACATAGCCTTGAAATACCTGTGTGTGTGTGTGTGTGTGTGTGTGTGGGGTGGGGGGACGCAAGAATGCTTTGACTGCTAAACTACCAATGATCAATGAGCTGAGCCCTTTCCTCCCTATTTGTATTTCTCCCTCCCTACACACACACACACACACACACACACACACACACACACACACACTTCTCCCCCTTTGGGTCGGTCCCACATTCCAAATGTGGCCCACGCATTTTGGCTGGGAAGTGAGGGCTGTAGTCACTCTAATTATGAGGTTTCAGGCACTCATTATTTGGATTTATTCATCACTGGCCACCATGACGATATCAGAACCACACAATTAGTATGTGTGCATGTTGAGGGTGTGTGTGTGTCTCTTGTGGATGTATTTTATGCAAGCAGGGTGCATAACTACTCCCTGCCCAGCTCTGATTTATTTCCCTACTAGGCTGCTAGATTGATATGGACAGAATGTTTTTGAGTGGCAACGTTTGTTTGAAGTCTGCATGTACTGACTGAAATCAGTCACAACACTGTCTGGAATCGATCCAGATTTGTTCCCACCGGGACTTTTGTTTTACTGTTGTACTGTCTGATTTGAATCCTAAGCAGTTTTTCTGTTATTTAAACTTTTTTTTTTTTAGGGCATTGTATTTCTTTATTGATAGTTGAAACAAGGGTAGAGAGATAGAGAGAGAGAGAGAGAGAGACAGAGAGAGAGAGAGATGGGGGGATGACATGCAACAGAAGTTCCCGTTTGGATGTATACCGGGGACCTTGGAATTTGGACACCAGTTGCATTGCACCAATCCAACACAGCTGAGTTTTCTCCTAGAGTTCTCCAAGACACAACACTAGTGAAGAATTTAATTCAACCTCTTGAGAGGTGATCTTCCAAACAAACTCAATCATTTAAGCACATAACACGTCCCACACCTCTTACATCACCTCAGTAAATGGGATTAAATGTACTGTTTATACTTTTATTCTTATTGCCCCAGAAGGTTGGTCGTTGTGTTGAGTTATACAATGAGTGTTTTTCCTTCCTTATTTTTTCCCTTCCCGCTGAAATTCAGCATTTGTTGTTTCAGTTGTTTCTATCACGATGCCTCACTCTCTGTGCGGTGATGGAGTTGAATATCTGAAAATTGCAATCTTTTAAAGTTACTTGGAAGTTGCAAATGTATTTCATTGTGAATTAAAAATCCTAATGGATATTACTTGTGCAAACTAGGTAAATAATGATTGTTGTGTCTGTGTTTCTCTCTCTCTCTTGCTCTCTCTCTCTTTATCTCTCGCAGGGCCTGCAAGCGGAAGACTACGCCACAGATACATGTCAGGATCGACCCTAGCTAGTGCACACAGGCACACGCATGGCCTTGTAAGCTTTTACTGTGAATCGTTCTATCAAGGACATTCCTCTGTCCTCCAGGGTCACCTCCGTGGGCTCTCTATCTGGCGGTCTGTACAGCTGGACAAGCTTTGTTTTCTCACCATACACACACACACACACACACACAGAGAACGCGTTCTTTGGTGATGGCGATGGCACACTGAACCTGAAAAAGAAGCTTGGGTGTGTTGTGTAGCATGACCTGAAGTGGATCTCTCTCATCATCATCACCATCATCATCTCAGTAGTAGTAAGTAAATAAGATTATTGATGACTAAAGGTGCACTTGTGTTATGTAAGTCAGTCAGACGCTCATTTAATCAATCAGTCACAAGCTAAAACAGAGAAATGTGCTCTATTAACTAACTAACTGAAACAGACTTTTTTGAATATCTGGAAGAGATGCGAGTGAGCGCTCCATTCAGGGATCATTAGTCATTTAGAACATCTTAGTTCTAAACATGAGAATGCTGTCACCTTACACAATATATGGGTTTTGAAGGCTGCAAATTTAATTTCCTCTGCAAATTTAATTTCCTCTTGCTGCTCTATGGAGCCACTAATTGAGATGGAACGCGTCGCTTCTCAAATGTTGGGAATTAAGAGAGTCTTAGAGAAATCTATTTGCATCACAGATTAGGTATAATGCAACCGATTTTAGATAAATAAAGGACTTAAACCGAATACTAAAGTTCTTCTAAATGCTGTTATGTTAGATTTCTCCTGCTTAACTGTCATCAATTATTTTCAAAGCTGAAGCAAAACAAAGGATAAAGCAGGACGCTCCAGGGAGACGCGATGGCAACTGAAGAAAATCAGACGCAGGTTGAGGCTGTAGTTCTGGCTCAGCATGCTTCACCTCCATCCAGTGGGAGCAGGCCCAGCAGAGAAGCCAGGCGTGCGAATCACAGTCAGGAAGTACGCCAGTACTCTGACCAACTGTGGCATTCAAAACAGAGAAACAGCCCTTCACTCATTTTCTATAGGAAATTATCGTGTGACAGTGGGAAAGGGACAATTTTGGACGAGGAATACGAGCATTACAGCTCAAAACTCTTGAGCACCGAAAATAAACTTTATCCACAGCTGTCGGCTGGCAAGAGAGTTGAAGGAATAACTAAGAGAGTTACTCCAATACCTGGGAAAAGTTTAGAGGGATCTCCGTGCCAGCTGGACGCCCGTGGAGAGGGTGTGGATGCAGGCAGAAACAGAACTGGCAGCACGCACTGCTCCTGCACCACGTCTAGCCTTTCCAGTCCAAACATACACTGTTGCCACAGCCCCAGATCCAGTCCTCGCGACAGCCCCATCACCTCCCGACCCAACCAGCAAAACATCCGCCGCAGCAGCCTGCCCCTGTCTATGCTAGCTTTCCACAAGGTAATAATAAAAGAGGAATTCTCAGCCCTGGTTATCCGCAAATTGTATAAATGTTCTGCTACAGTAAGGCTGTGTTATGTGCTCTAAAATGCACAAGCTGTGAAAAATCACAATGGTTACATTGTAAATGGTGCTTTGCCCCATTAGTTAGCCCATTGAAGGCACTGACAATTTAGTTGCAAAGAAACAACTGTTTACATTTTCTGTGTTTTCTGCTTCTAGACATCACCCTGCCTCTCATATCGGTGCAGTTCATCCAGTGAACCGGGCTCTTTGGCATCGTCTCCCAGTAGTTCCCCCCTCCCCAATCCCCGCCATTATCAGCAAAATGGACACAACCGCGGCCTCCATGCCAAAGATGGCTACTCGAGTTTAGAGAGGCTCAACCGCAGGCCCAGGGTTAACAAATGCTCCCTGGAGAAACTATTCCTACAACGGGCATCTCTAGACATCATGACGACAACCCGGGGGAGCAATGAGAAGTCATCCTCAGGAGTGACCACGAACGGCGACAGCAGCAGCAGCAGCAGCGATGAAGGGGATGGAGAGGGTCTCCTGGATAACACAGAGTTTATTAGGAACCGGGGCGAACGTTCCACTGTCCTGGTGAGGCGCTTCTTCAGGAATAATAAAAAGGTATTTACGTGCAATATTCCTTTTCAGTTTTAGCTTTGTATGGAATTTGTATTTGGAACAAAGTTGATGCTATTGAACATGTTCCCTATTATTGTTATTTGTTTTCTTTTAGCACTCCTGGCAGTGCTAATCATTTATGGTATTCTTCAAAACAATGTGACGTGCTAAAATACTTTCCCTCGTTCCATAAGGTGACCAAGTCAGTGTGCACCGGAACCAGAGCGCTTGTCAAGACACTGCCGTCGGGACGCATCTCAGAGGAGGTCTGGGAGGTGGTTGTTTCTTGCAGGATGTGGCAACCCAGCAAGAAGGATATCTGGCCAAACGTCATGCGTGGTGTGGAAGAAACAGTCAGAGTTTGCAATGGGATGCTACGTTTTGTTGGAGATAAGCTACAGCTGGTAAGAGAATGAGCATACAGACCCCTTGTGTTTTAAAATAAAGGTTCGAGTACCAATGCATAATAGAAGCATTCCAGACTTCAGTTACTAAAATGGTCTTTTAAAGCTGTTGAAAATTTAGATTTGGGACAGCAATGCAGTGAACGTCTCAGGTCTTGCATAGCTTATTTTTTCACACCCACGCTACTGTTAACGTGTTCCCGTTAAAGGAGAACTGTACCAGTGCATCTCAAAAGCATTACGAGTAAGTCTGCAGTATTAATCAGCAGCATTTAACATGTTTTCCACAATAATCCTAAGCAAAGGATGCCTTTTTTTTTACGAGTTTAAGAAATATGCTGCAGTCAGAACTATTCAGTCTTTATGGCTGTTCATCACCGACAATGTGCCTCAAGCTATAATGTGCTCATTCTTCAAGTGCATTGAAATGACTCTGGATTTCCACAGACGATAAGGCAGACCACAATATAACTCCCTTTTCTCTGCCACAAGAAAAACTGTGCAACACTTACTTGCTGCAGTGGCACAAGAGTATTTCTGATTCCATTGATTTTTGATTCAATGGAAAAAGAAATGTTCTTGGCTTATGCTTTTCCATGTTTGGGTTGAAATGTTATGCCTGTTGCATGAAAGATGAATAATTTGTTCAAGGAATATGTTATAGACCAACACGCACACAGGCTCTTTGTTCAGGGTAGGCCTCTGCTGCGGAAAAATTATTTATTCTCTGTTAGTTCTGCTTCCCATATTACTGACAGACTGAATGACTGAGTCTTCTGTGTGTGTGTGTGTGTGTGTGTGTGTGTATAAATGGACTGAGCAGAGTTGGCATCTGCATTCAAGTTACAGCCATGGAAATTGGAGAGAGGGTAAACGAGCAAGACAGAGTGAGAAAGTTAAAGAGAGGATGGAGGACGGAGGAAAAGGAGGCTGATTGAGACAGAGAGACCCAGGACATTGCTGTGTTATTATCAAGTTTCCAAGCAAGATAGTTTTTACAAAAAGGAAAACCTCTCGCAGGAGCTGTTTAATTTGAGCAACACTGGAAGCCACAATTCCACCTTTCAGTTGAAGGCATTTTGTCTGTTATAGATGCTTTTACATCTGGGGGGAGACTTTGAAAAGAGTAGGAATCCGCAGCGTCACACAGGATGCCCTCCTGTTGTTTTTGGTTATCTTATCCCTCCTCGTCCTGTAAAAACTCAAAACACATGCAGACCGAAACCCACTTCCCCGTAGAGACGTACAACCACTGAATTACACAAGACCAAGTTCATTATATTTGAATGCCAAATAGCAGATTGTATTTCTATTTAACTTTTCTGCCTTGTGTAAATGTTGTATGACAGTAGTAACAACATATAATGTATATCTAATTATTAGATAGATATTAGAAAGCAGTAGCTTTTCAAGCATTTTACTGCAGCCTACTTTTATTTTCAGTGTGTCAATGTCTTTTGGCTGTGTGGAAATTTAAATTGCGTTGTGATTATACTTAACACTTTTTTTTTTTTTTAGCTTGCAGGAGAAATGACTTGGACTTAACTTAGACTTACTTAGTTCACCAAAGTACTTTTAAGTAATTTAAATGAGCTCCCCACAAGTATTGAAAAAGGAGGAGCATCTATATGGGCTCTTAAATACGTTTGTATGTTGATAAAAGGGATTCTGACATGTGCAAGGTTGTAATGTATGTGTTTGCATAATATGCACGGAGATGTAATCGTGTTTTTTTTTTTTAATGGTTTCATGCAAGGCCACAACACAGCCAAGTACTGTCTAAAGTTTCTCACGTGTGGAGGGGGGCTTGCACACTCACGCCACACAAATGCACACACTCATACCCATGTGCATGCCGCAGTGTGGTTTCTGACTTTGCCAAAGTGTTTTTATGAGTCCTTTGTGGTCGTGGAAATACGGGCCGAGTTAAGTCCAAGCAGAGCTGCTTTTAATAATGAGCCTATTGAAAGTGGGGGAGTTGCCAGCAACTTCCCTTGTCAAAACACCAGCCGAGCTGCTCCTGTAAGGGTTCACCAGAGAGACTCGGACATCACCGGGCAGCAGTGAATAAGTAGAGCTGTAGCAGAGTTGTCATCAGGGTCATAAAAAACTACGAAAAAAAATTGGAGAGCGTCCCACTGTCATGTAGTCAAAAACAGGCAGTTGCAAAGAAACGCCTTCTTTCATTTTTCTGTACATTTGCATTTTATCAGATCACATACGACATCTGAGTCATAATCTTAAACGTGGTGTTTAAACCAAAGAAGTGCAGCGTTTTTCATGCCGTATGCAGTGTTCAGCATACTAACATTGTAAATGATTGCACAGTGGACACACAAACATAGCGGCTTTATGGACTGGGTGGGTGCACTGCTAAATACACAAACACACACACACACACCAAAAAAGAAAATGTCTTTGACACACACATACACACACACACACACACACACACACACTATGGTACACAGGCCCCATATATGTGGCATGTAAAGCCTGACTCTGCAGTAATCATGTTGAGGAGTTTTCTGGAGGTATCCCATGGCCCTGTGTGTTTATTGCTACAACTAATGAAGCGAGCCAAAGAACACAGGATTATATGAAGGAGGGATTGGAGCAGGGCAACAGCAGCAGAGAGGGAGAGAGAGGGAGGGAGAGGTAGCACACTGGGAGAAAATGAGATTTTAACAGTGGAAAAAGAAGAAAATCTACCATGGATGGGGATTGGGAGGAATCAGGCATGGACTATTTGGGAGAGAATGGAGAGAGTGAGCGAGAGAGAATGAGCGAGCAGGAACAAAAGGAAAGTTTAGCCATGTTCATGACAAAGCCATAAACTTATGTTTTGTATACGTTCTTACCTAAGTTCATAATGGAAAATGAACATGGTGGAAAATATTATAAACAAGAGGAAGGAAAAAACATTTTGCTTCATTATAAGAAAACCACAAATGCTATAAAACGTATTAAATGCTATTAAAAATTCTCAGAACAGGTTTCATGGTACGCAAAATTAGAGAGTGCAAAACCTTGTGAGGCTAGTGCAACAGTAGGGCTTACTTTCTGTTCTTCTCTCAGCTCTAATATTGTCTTTTCCTTCCTGTCCCTTTTGGGGCTCTTTAGTAGAGTCATATAGTTAGCTGTGCAAATACTTATTCAGAGGACACTATGCTTGAAACCAAAGAGAGCATGTTTTATCATACCATGCCCATTATGGTCTGTGTTTTTGCACCTTAATAGTAGCAATAACTCCCCAAAAAAACTGTATTTTGCTGCCCTTTTTGTTAAGATTGTAGAATGTAACCAAGAGATCCTGCTCTGGGTTTAGCAGTAAAAATGCAAACTATATTGTCACTGTTTCTATTAAACTTTGTTAATTCCCTCTATGCACTGATCAAAAGTCTTTTTTTAAATAGTTGTACCGCTAAGTGTCTGGGAAGTTTAAAACACAATAAGGAAGTGTTTCATTACTCTGTGCAGGTGTGTTAACGGTCAAACACTTACACACACACAGGCACACACACCTGGCAAAGGGATCAAACAGTCTCTGAACCCAGGAGCATTTTATTGTTTGCCTTTTGTGGAGTCTACCAATTAAAGCCCTGCTGAGTTCTTTCATTTAACCCAAAGTGATGTCAGGCTGAGTGGTAAGTGACCATGCACACCTTGGCCTCCGCACACACACACACACACACACACACACACACACACACACACGCACACACAGAGGCAGGCACGGACATGTACATATATACTTAGGCACTTTTAACCTAGCAGTTTGAGCTGAGTGGGAGTGGGGCTGGGAGATGGGTGCCTTTACTAGTGATACAAATAGTGTTCGGGGACAGAAATATATTCTCCCCCTCTTGGGACTCTGTTCTTTCCTGTTTCCCTCAGTGTGTCTTGTCATAGCTGGACTTAGTCAGACTATTTTACAGTTCAAATCCAGGAATATCTGTAGCTTGGGAAGTAAATCAAATATGTCTCAAATTCTCCTTGGGAGTTGCACGTAATTGACTTCTCTGCACAGATTTATGAATACACAGGCTTGACTTTTTAATTACAGATTTTATTTAACGCTATTGTTCATCGTTTGCACTTATGGTCCAGCTGGGAGACTTTCATGCCCATTCGTGCTTTGGAGGTGCTTCAGCCAGTCACCTAAAATAACCGTCCCACTTTGAAACTGTATTATTTAGACCAGATTACCTTTTCCAACCTTCAGTTTTCAAGTTTTCTGTGACCACACGTTTATTATCACTTATTAATAACACACTCTTTATAATTTACTTAATTTGGAAAGTCATTTCCAAGTCCATTTCCTAGTCATTAAAGACTTTGTGTACGAGTGTTACTCATGCACATAAACTGACCAGCGGACCTACTCACCAACCCACTTATCTGAAAAATTCCATTGGAATAGATAATCAGATGGGCTCTTAGTCACTGGGGAGTTAATCTGTTATCTGGCCCAGCGGACATCATGGCATTAACCTTTATGACTATGACAGTAGGTTGAGCTCCATTCAAAAGCACAGATCACCAACAATGAGCCAAAAACAACAGTCCTGACTGTATGCATAATTTCCTGTAAGGAACTGATAGAGGGAGGTTATCAGTTCTTGTCACAGTACTGCTCTCTCTCTCGCTCTCCCTCTCTCTGTCTGTGTGTCTCTCTCTCTTACATACGCACCCATGCACACTTTATTCCCTACACAATCTACTATGTGTTTGCTCTTGGTGAAAATAACATCCACACACACAGATGGGCACACAGAATATCTCTAGTCCTCTTTCATTTATCCTTTCAGTTTGAAAGTACAAATATTAGATTGTTTTTCCTGTTTGAGCAGCAAAGATTGCCCTCAGCGCTTTGTTGAAGAACTTGGTGTGTAAAATGTTGTTTATACTAACAGGTAAATCTCAGAGTGCCTCTTTGGTCGTTGTTTGCAGTTGATTAAAGGGGAAGTCTGGCTACAGTGAAAACATTACTTTAAAAATCTCCAATTTATTTTCTGGAACAAATTTGATAACGATCCATATGGTTGTGGCTTATGTCCATATGACTTGCAGTGCTACACTACCGTGCCGATTAGTGTCTGTTCAGCAAGTATTAACTTGGCTGTCCTGAACACTAAGATCAAAAGGTAGCCTGTGACATGTGGGAATTGTTGTTTAACTCATTCTTGTTTGTGCTGTTGTTCTATTTTCCCTTTAACTGTTAGCTAGTTAAATATTCATGCCTGTGAAATGGGTCAATATGTTAAAAGACTGGTTATTTATGAACACATCCACATCTAGGTTACCAATTAGTGCTTGTTTCAAAGGTATCGTTTTAAGATAAAATGTCATCAAATATAAATATATCAAATATCTGGTTTAAAGACAACCATTCCATGCTAAATGTTGTCATGAGATGACATTGGATTGAATGGCTTTCCACTTCAACAGTTGTCTTCCAGTGTATATTTGCAGTGTATAAAAACATAATGTATGTGTGCACAAACTCATTTCCTTCTTGTTACGGCCCTATTGAATGGATCTGAGAGTCACTGGGCTACAATATGAAATGGAAATTAATGTGCTCTAACACACAAAGTGTTCAACAATACTCAACTGATTATGCAAGGTCTACAAAAGGCTGAAGTGAATGAAAGTACAGTTACAATCACAGTTTGAGCTATTGGGAATTAACAAATGGCTTTATACAGCTGGAAGTCAGTGTAAACTGATTTGTTTACTTGCCTCTTTCAGTTGTTAAACACACACACACACACACACACACACACACTCTCTCGAAGTTTAGACAAACTAACCAAACTTAGAACCTGAGATTTCACTCCGACTCAGATGTTTGACAGATAGACTTTCAACCTGCTGTGTGTCACTTGCTGTGTGTAATCTGTAATGTACTAAACAGTTTGCGGGCATATACATTTGTGCAAGTTGAAATGGAGTTGAGCAACATTGCCACTTGTCAGTCTTATGCAGTACACCTGCTATTGGTTTCAGCAACTTTAAATTGCCTCATTGTAGTAGTACAGGGTGTGCCAGAGTAAAGTACAGCTCTCATTTGTTACTGAAGATGTTTGTTGGAGATTTATTTGGTGACTCAACATACAACTTCAGAACATGCTGATCATATTGAACATATTTCTTCTAAACTGGTAACCGTCTGAGAAGCTGTGGCCTGATCAGTTAGAAGATTGAATAATTACAAACCACACACTACAAGAGAAATCGTTATTGTTTGAAGGCTTCTCTGAGTGGCGGCTGTTATCTGAACCAAATAATATGTTCAGATAACTGGTTCTCTCTCCATTTTTATTACCAAAGACTAATGTGGACACATTTAGGTAGTCATTCAGCTAAAAGATTAATATAAAATATAAAATCTAACTACAATATAAAAAACTATTAAACAAATACATATTTTTCAAGATGGAATTAACTTTCTAAAAAGATTCAGTAAGAGAAATGTTTGAAATATTGTTATCAAACCTCAAATCTCTCTCTCTCGCTCTCTCTCTCACACTTGCACTCACACTCACACTCACACTTACACTCACACACACACACACACACACACACACACACACACACACACACAAATCTCTGGCTAAGCCGCAACACCCAGTTGGGTGAGAGTGTGGCCTGCTCTGCACATTCCTTTATTGTGGCACAACACAGACAGAGAGAACATTAGAGTGGTTGACACAAGGTTAAATGAGTGTGACATACATGGAGAGTAAGTGTGTGTGTGTGTGTGTGGGAGAGACACACTCTTGTATAGTCAGATGTCACAGATTACACAGGGCTAGGACAGTAAATATCTAGCATGCCTTTGTAAGGAGTACTGTTTTTCACAGTGACAGTATCTTGAACAATGTGTCCTCTCTGCTCTTTAAACATGGCGAGAGTCATTCCCAGCTCTCTTCATAAGTCTGCTTGAATCCGCTGCACAGGAGCGCATGTGGCTGCTGCACTTGTTTTTGTTAAAACGCATTCCTTCTGTTTGTTTTCGTGGGTTGACACAAGGGTATCAAAACTGCATGTGGGTGTGTTTTTGGCTTCATGGGGTTAGCATGTGCGTATGTTAGCTCAGGCCTCACGCGTCTCTGTGATATTGTGGGAAAACTGCACTGTTTCAGAAAGTGTCCCTACAGAGATCCAGAGCCAAGGCTGTTAATCTATGGGTCAGGACCCCGGCATACAAACACAAACAGTGGAGAATCTTGACCTCCCTTGAGGTGAATGCAGTTTGCATACACACACAAGCCTGATCACTATTACATAACCTCCTTGTATACTCTTTCTTTTTTGGGGGGAATATGATGAATTTCATCCCAATACACAACGTGAACTTTAACAATTTCCCATTAAGGACGACATACAATATGAGAAATGTAAACAAGCGCACACACTTGAACTTCCTGTCATGGTGACTAACTCTTTAACCTCCTGATCTTTTAACCTCTTCCAGTTTCATCCCCCTCATGTGACAAAGCATCTCTGCTTACAGCTGCTACATGTGTCGCGCTGTTTCGGACCTCCTCCAGTGATGTAATCCCATTTCAGTATTGAAGATAACCCATTAACACCACTAACACCTGCTGGTTTGATTTAGAAAATGGATGGAAACGAACCAACAATATTCCCCAAAACAGATTAAATGAGAGCGTGAGGCAATTGTGGGTCACGCTGTTATTGTTGCACTTGAAGAATAACACAATTGATGTAAAAATATCCTGCCACCTCCCCTTCCTAACACTTTTCTCATTATTTGAGAGGTCAACCAGAGGGGATTTAGCCGACGTTAAACCCTTAAGCTTTCAGGATGCTGTACAGTAATAGTTTTAATTGCATTTTCTGTTTTTGTGTAGCAGCATTACAATGCACCAAAGGTAATTTCAAGGCAGGGTGTCTGACACTAAACTATTTAGAAAGTATCTTTTAGTGTCATCTTAAATCAAAGTTAAATACAGTGAGCTCAGCTGATATGACTTTTGAATATTGTTGTTTTTTTGAATAACAAGATTATCTTTCCACCTGGCTGACCAGCATCTGGCCTACATGAATTAAAACAACAGTGTGCATGTACTCCTTTAAACTGTGATCTGAAGTGAGAAGAGTGCCTGGTATAACAATGTAATAGATATAGCTATGATAGAGTGAGAGAGCTGATATGGGTTGGGATGAGCAGTGACAAAAGTCAGCCTTTGGTGCCATCTAGTGGAGAAGAGAGTATTTTACACTGCAGATGAACTTTGATTGCAGATGATGTTTCGTATATGAGCACATAGTCATGATGAGAAATCAAAAAATCCTGGCATACAAACTGTACTTCCTGTTGCTCTTTGATCTGCATGATCGTGTGTAAGAGATGTTTCACCATAACACTCTTGACATGTCTGATGTCTGACTCGACGTCCTTGTGTTATTGCATCAATGCTTTGAAACAATTAGTTTCAACTAATCGTTGTTGATAATAAAGAGTGACCGGTTCCAGCTTCTCAAATGTAAGGATTTGTAAATGTTCTTAATTTTATGTCATTTTAAATTGAACATCTTGGGGAAATTCACTGTTGGTCGGACAAAACGAGCAAATTAAAGTTGTGGCGTAAGACTCTTGGAAATTATGATTGCCATTTAAAAAAAAACACAACAAAAAACTAATTTTCAACATTTTATAGACTAAAGCATTAGTCAATTAAATGAAATAATAATCAAGAGATAAATTCATTGTTGCAAGTAATAAAGGATAATCATAGTCTGCCGATAAATTTCTAGTTAATCATGTGGTTCATAAAATGTCAAAAATGGTAAATAATGACAATAACACTTTCCAGTGTTGAAGTAAAAAGTAATACAATTTTTAGGTAAAAGATAAGCCTTCATCTGAATTCTGTCATCTTCCAGCTGCATTGATCTTAATTCTACATATACAGTATGACGTGGTTTTCAATTTCCGGTGCTTACATGCATATCCACTAGAGGGCAGCACACTTTTTGAAATAAACAGCGCTTGCTGTTTTCAGAATTTATCCTTGCAAACATTGTGTTGTATAAGTTCTGCTTTGTAATAAGCCACACCAAGGTGTTAAAGGACCGAGATACAAAGCTGAAGTCTGCTTCATTGGTTGAAAAGTGTGCCGTGTCACAGAACAAGACCACACCACATCACATTGTGTCATTGTCTTAATTGATTGGGGGACTTTGTGCCTTCTAAAGGCAATTAATGTAATACATGTAGTATATACAGAAATCTGACCCCTCATTACTGCCTCAGGAGGCCAGTGTCATTAGCTGAATATTGATCAAAGAAATGCTAAGCAATGACTGGGGGCAGGCCAGCTGTTTGCTTTGTTCTGGAAACCACTTTGATGTGAACCGGGCATGAAATAGATTAATTGTCCCCACTTGGCACATTCAATAGAACATACTGTATTCATTTAGACCTGTGACTGTTGTAATAATGTGTTTGTCTATCTGTTAGGCAACACTGCAATTACTGATTAGAGAAGAAATTACCATGGCCTTTTATTTCAACAACATTTAAATCTTTGCTAAAAATGACAAATTCATTGTTGATATCATAACTCAAATTTGTATTTTTAGTGATTTGAAACATTCTGTGCTGGTGATGTGATTCATAATTGTTTGTAAATCGTTTGTTACACTACAGCATGTGTCTCTTCAGCAGGGCAGGTGCTTACTTTCTGATGATGTTTAATGGTTCACTAGATGTTAATAGTGAACTGTGTCTGATGTGTCAACACAGAGCGTGTTGATGCATATCACGATAATATAGAGTTTGTGCTTGGGGCTGCCATTGAGCGAGGTGGCTTAAACGGAAAAGCTGCAACACTGGTCTTTAATTAGAGGTTGGCATAGAAACGCTCACCAGAGCAAAGCTAATAACAAGGATCAAGTGGCTCTACCTCCAGTCTCCGTTGGTTTAATGGCCACACAGCCGCCCTTATGAAAAGCTAAGCTGGAACGTGGGCATTGTGACACCTTAAAGACGATTTGGGCTCAGTTAGACTTTATCAGACTTTACCCAGTAGGGGACAGCATGGAGGGTCCTGTTGACTTTTGATTTGTCATATTTTAGTGTTTTAACATGTAATTTACGTCCGGGGGAGCATTGTAAGCACATAATCATGTCAAATAGATGCATAGAAGATATCATTAATAGCAACTAGTGTTAAATTATTTAGTTATGTTCAGTATTTCAATGTGACACTAAACGTAGTTTGACGAAACGGTCCCAAATCAAGGTCCACTTGCTCCACTCCACAACAGCAGTGGGTGTGTGAGTTGTCATGGAGACGGATTTATTAGCATGCTCATCCAGATCACTTTTAGGACTTCTTGTCTATCTCATCTAAATTAAAAGTTGAGAATAGAAGTTCATTCTTGACCTTGCAACAAGTAGTTTGAGAAAACAACAGCAACTCACTGCCTTTGTTCCTGAGCTTTCGAGCGTATTGCACGGCATTCAACTGCAGCTTTGTGTGTCACTGAGCGATGAAGGGATACTTGATGTCACGTGACGCTTGGTTGTATTTCTTGACTCAGGAAATAAGCTGGTTCAATCTATATTCACTCGGTAAATAACACAACACATCACCTCACGTGTTGTAATTTATCATTCGAAAAAACACACCACAGTTTAATAAAAAAACATGTAGTATATGGTGCTATTACTAGTGAATCTTATATTTGCTTTGTACATACACAATACTTGGTCATATGCTACTGAACGGTTTAATTGGCCACTGGAGGAAAGGATGTGCACCATTTCCTGACTTCTACCAGGAAGGACAAGTTATGCCGTTACTAAAATTAATGGTACACTCTCTCTTGATATACATTTAGCAAAATGACCTCTTACTTGCTTTGATTAACATAACACACTTGGTGGGAATTTGGATCATAATTGGATAAGGCCGACGTGACTGCTGTTGGGTTTGAAAAGTCGATATTCAGGTTCTGGGTGTAATTGCTCCTAATCAAAACACAGAGGCCTTATTTGCGTTTTGTCAGACATTGTTTACATGTTAAACAGGCTCCTAGAGGAGGATCGATTGAAATCTTGTATACCAGTGTCTCCTCCGTCTTTGTGTGTTTAGAGTGTGCTCACTGATACAATCTCCCTTCTTGTGATGGGCCAGTTGCCTCGTAACCTAATATGGGGGTACCCTCTGCATTAGGCAGAGATCTGAGTCTTTTCCCCTCACTCCTGTCTCTCTCTCTCTCTTCGGCCTCTTTCCTTTCCATCTTTCTCTTTCTCTATATATCTCTCCTCCTTCGGCTTGCTCTACTGATCTACAGATCTCTCTCTCTCTCTCTCTCTCGCTCTCTCGCTCTCTCTCGCTCTCTTGCTCTCGCTCTCTCTCTCTCTTGTGCTCTCTTTTGCTCAAGCCTCCTCTCTCACTTTTGTAAGTGTACACAGACTAAGAGGGATTGGAGCGTGGTGATTTTTCTTCTTTTCTCTTCAATATATCAGCCCGTTCTGTGCTACAGTAAGTACAACTGTTTACTACAAGTTCTTGCTGCACTTGGAGGGAAACATCTTTTCATTCATTGGGTTTCGTTACACTTGAAGATTTTCATATCAGTCTGGTCAGTGTTACAGCAATTGCGATTTTCTCGAGTTCATTAAGCTGAATGTGTTGTGCAAAGTTGAATGCAGGGGAAGCACTTGATATCGTAGTGCGTAGTGTCTGCTATACACCTGTAGATACAACTTCAAAAAATGATGCAAGTATAAAAAAGCGAACTAAGTTGTGCAAAAAGGCCTTTTTGTCCCAGATCTGGGGTCTTGTCACAGTTAAAGTGAAAGAGAGGATTAAGTCATGGAGTAGTTAGTCAGTTAATAGAATGTTGAGTGTTAAACTTTAAGATTAGAAGCATTTATATGCAATACAATACAGTATAAGGTTTAGTAACAAATGCCCTGTCTTGTATTGCAAAACTCCAGAACATTCAAGCAAAAACATTCACGCAGCAACTACTTTCAAATCTCTTCGGCTGTACTTGTCTGCATGTAGTACCAGGATTATCTTTAAGTGAAAATCATTCATCAGGCTTATCTCTGGCTGTCTGACCACGGATGTAGGAGAGTGTAGCGGCGCGCTGCAGAATGACATCATGAGAACTGTAAGTGTGGTGGTGTGGAGGGGTCCCACTGGGTTCTCTGGGTAATGGGTTCCAGGTCGTTTTGGCCCTCAACATGACCCCATGTTTTTTTCCCTCCCCCAGACTCTCTCTCCGACTCCTCTGTCATATTTCTTCTCTGTTGTACTTCCCATGCTGTTCGCCGGCTCCTCCATTCTATTTAAGTCTCTTTCGGGTAACTTGCCTTTCCCTCTTAGCTTAAAGCTGAATCATATTTTGTCCTATTACATTTTACTCACCAGCTACACTGCAGACATTTCAGACATTTTACCCACAAATAAAGTCATTAGTGCCTCAGCTAGACGGCCTCCTATTGTCTTTGATTTCCTAATTAAGTTGCCTGCATATACCGTACAAAATAGCTGCAAGTCTTGTTTCCACAAGACTGAATTCTTGTTGTTAACCTTAAGTTTGACTCTCTAATAAGGCCCCAGGAACAGGTACAAGGCTAACGCTGCTTTTCTTAATCAAGCTCTGTTTATTGTCTTAATCTCCAAAATTGCTGTCGTGCAGCCGGTGAGCAACATTTTATCATAACTGATTACCAAAAGCTATGAACATAAGACCGAGGCTCAATAAAGACAGATGTTTCCCTTGAAAAATCCACGGTAACTTTTTATAGTAATAATGATGCCTAATAAAATGTTAATATCTAATCTCCCTCAAAAGTGTTCCACAAAGCACGTAGTCACATTATGTCTCACAATTATGACCAAGCACAACTTGTCATTTCCTTTTTGCTCTCTAGTCACTCTGTGCAAATTAGATTATTCTTTCCTGTAAATGTTTCTGTTGCTCGTTCTCCTTTTTTTCTTTCTTCCCCGCTGGCTCTAGAACGGGTTGATGACCAGCAAGTGATCTGTAAATTTCTTTTCTGTTTGTTACATCGCAGCTGAAACAGCGTTGTGCAGTATGTTGTTGTGTGTTCAAGTTTAACTTCTGTATTTGTTTGCTTTTGTGGCCCTTCGTTTTGAGTTTTTTCACTGTTGCCAATTTCTGTGTGACACACACACAGAGAATACACACACACACACAGTACACACATTAATGCCCTAAGCTTGTTAAAGGTGTGAGGCAGTGCTCGGGACGTGGGCCCAGCTCTTGGATCTTTGGTGAAACAGCTCCTTGTGAAATTCAACAGGGGATTATGATTCAAGTCACCCTGGGCCTCCCTCTCCATTTCCTCCGTTGTGCTCCCCTGTGTTTTTCTCTCTTCACCTCCTTTTTTTGTCTTTTCTGCTGCACTTTCCTTTTTCAAATCCTTTCTCCTTCTCCCTCTCATCCTTTATTTTTCACCTCCTCTTCAACTCAATCTCTTGTTTTTCATTCTTCTCCTGCTCTCTGTTGAACCTCTCTTCCTGTTTTGACAAACCTTCCTCAAACCTCGTCGATCTCTTTTATAATAGTTTTTTTTCTTCTTCCTATCATTCCAACCTTTTTTACTTCCGTCGATCATCCTCAATACCTCTCTTCCTCCTCCCACTCATTCTCACTTGTTCCCTTCATCTTCCTCTCAATCTCCACCAATTGTAGCTGGGTAAAAAGACCTAAACTTAGAAAGTGGCTGGTTTAAATGCATGGTTCCAGACAGGCCATCATAGTTCTGTCTTACAGGTATAGGGAATCCCAGGAAAAAGTATTTTCTAAAAACATTTGGGGGTTCCCAAACGCCCACACACTTACAACACCCACATTACATTTACTGTGCAATATTGCATGAGTCTAACCCCTTGAAATGTCCGCATCATAATCCACCCACTAAGCCACAGAAGGTCTGACCTAAGAGGTGAGTCACACAAGAGGAGTTTTTCTTTCAAGGCTTACTCTGTAAAACAACAAACTCCACTTCTTTTTGTGTGATAACCAAAGGCATCTTTGGAGAATTTCTTAGTTTTCATATTGTGTCAATTTCTCTTCAATTGAGGTATGCAGAAATCATGTTTGTCTTCTTTGGTTTCATTCAGTCATTTCTTCTGTGTCCATTAGAGCCAGTCCTGTGCTGGTTCAGCACATGTGATGACGTACTGCAAACACCATTTGTGTCCAGTTCCATCTTTTTCATGTGGTTGACAATGCTGAATCTCCCTCAGAGACAATGTTTCGTAACCTTCGGGTCAAGAAAATCAGCCACAAATATCAGTAGAGGATCAGGAGGGAAACTCCTATTTTTCTTATCTTCTTAAAGAAAATGAGGTCATGCATGAAGATGTTACAGATTTGTGTTTATATGTATGCAACTTTGACTGCATGTGGTTTGCGTTCATCACTTAACATGTTCTAGGTGCTTGATTGTTTGTGTGAATAATATTTATTTAATATTTATATCTAAGTCCTCATTTAATAACCCCAATTTCAATTTATTATTGTGATCTTCTTAACATGTTTTAATAAGGGAGAGTTGTTCAAGTGTGTCTCAGAACTTTATTCCATAGTCTGCAATCTTCTCTCATTCAATGCAGATACTCAGACATCAGGCTCATCTTGTCTAAGCAACACTGACTCTTCAGAGTACTCTCACGTACAATATATTCACATAAGACAGAACTCTGTATGTTCAAAAGTACATAAATACACAGAGCATACAGTGAATACTTGTGTGCACACAACCATTACGAGTACACACATAAAGAACATACATATACAGAACCAGTACCATTCACTTGAATTTGACTGGTACTGTATATGTATATATATAGAATCGGTGTATAGATACACATGACTACACACAACTTTTTGCCTATGAGCTTGTACACACAAATGAGCACGGCACTCAGTCAGCAGTGAGGCAGTCCAGGCTCAGCGGGAAGGCAAACATTACCTTGTGAAGACAGAAACAGCAAAAAAGGCCAGAGCAGAGCAGGACAGTGCAGAGAGGTTGTCTGTTTCTCTGTGATGCAAACCAGGATTAAGAGGTGCTGGGATACAGCGAGTGGTGTGCTGTGTATAGAATAGACTGAGAAGGAGACACCAGAGTTCGCGGAGTCAGCACCACATTTAAACCACCTTTTTACATGTTCAACCCGGAGAGGTGGGACGTCTTCTTGGCATGTTTGGGTGTGTCTTTGTTTATGTCTTTTGATTTTGGTTTACTCTGTCCGGGATTGGTGGGGTTAAGAGTGTCCGGGTGCTGAGATACCAGAGCTGCTGAACATACCTGGCTCCTCACTGAGTTTTCAAATAGACTAGGTGCAGTGGATTTAAATGCGCTTATGTCACGTTGGGTGGGCAGGGTTCACATTTTCTTCATTTCCCTCAGACAACTTTGTCTGCTCCGTTTTCACTGCATTAAGGCAAACACACAGTCCAAGTGTTACAAAGGATTATAGCAATATGGGGCTTTCTCAGACATAAATCTTATATCCAATGATATGATAGTTCAAGACGAGAGGGGGATAGGTGTAGCTGAGTTTTATTGAGTTCATTTTGCTCTGCCAAAATCATTTTGAGCTAGGCAGAAACACTGAAAAGTAATGTGCAGGAGAGGTGATTATATGATCACTCACTAAGTCGTCAAGTTGCAACATTAATATTGCTCTTAGTTGAATTCTTTCAAGTGTTTTTGTTTTCTAAAGCTAACTTATATATAAAAGTATATACACTTTATTGCTTATGTTTTCCCCTTTCTCCTTATGTTTTATGTCTCTAAACTATTCAATAAAATAGAAACATGATGAAACAAAAGTAAGTAGTGGCCTAATGGATGAGCTGATTGGATGATTTGCTGTTGGATGTTATTTATAGTGGAACTGATGAAACCGCTTCTACTTTGTAAGAGCATACTTCACCTTCAAGTGGCCTTTCTCTAAAATATAAGACCTTTTAACCTTTGGCTGCAAATGTTTACGGTTTATACGGTGTAAATTGGAAATATCTTTTCATGGGATGAGAAAATGATTAGGAAATGATGCCAGATCCTGCAGCCTTTTCATGCTGTTCTCAACCCTTTTTTACATGCTCTGTTGCATCCAACTTAATGTGATTTTAGTTTCTTGTATCATGAAATGAGGCATATTTCTACAAGGAGTTCTCTTTGTATTGTAAGTATTATAAATGAGCTTTTTAAGACCAAAAGGCAAAGTAAGGCAAAAGTCAGCACGCTCAGTAAAGGAAGGGTTAAGGCTGACGTCTCTTCTATTGACCTCAGCTCTGAGCCCACTGACCACTATAACAGAGTTCTTTTAACACTGACCCCTCGCTAACCTCAGCCCTCCTAAAAGTAGAATTCAGTCAAAATGATGTATTTCTGTTCCTTGAATGTCGGCTTCATGGGAGAGTACATGGGGGGTGGCAGAGTACTATTGCAGTGATTTGTCAAATCCCATGTGAGGTACTTGTGTGTATTTAATTGCATGATATCATTACCAGATTCAACTTTGTGGCCTTGTGTGTGTGTGTGTGTGTGTGTGTGTGTGGCATGATGACAATATGTATTGTACACACTCACCATTGCAGCAATTCACAGACAGCTGGGTGCGGATGTGACTAGAGACATGTGTGTTATTATGGGGAGAGGGTATCAGTGTGGGAGTATGTGTGTGTGTGATGGGCTACAGACATCAAAGTAGAGAGGTCAAGATGTGGGTGGTTGGATTTCAGGGAGACTGCTTCGGCCTCTCCAGTGTCCTGCGTGCTCATAAATACGGCATGCGTCTGGTATGATATACATAATGGCACGGGCATGAGTCAGAGTGTGTTTGCATGTCTGCATCTTTGCATGTATACGTGTGTCTTTGTGTGTGTGTGCATTCCAGCTCAAAGTTCAGTAGATCTGTGTGGTGCCCAATAGTGTCCCTTGCTAATCCTTTCCCAGAATGCCTGTTGCCAGGCAGAGAAATTACCCAACGGTGCGCTAACTCATTCATAACTGTATGTTACGAGGACTGGTTGTCCGTGAAAGTAATTGCCTGGCACCACATATTGGTGCTGTGCATCTGTATATGTATTATGTTCTCTTTAAATGTATGAATGTGCTTTGGATCGAGTGTGACAAGTTTGAGGCCCATCCTTGAGAAAGTAAAATTCTCTGAACGCTTCAGGTGAAAGCAAGCCTCAAAATAGGACACATCATCGAGTCACACTGGACAGTTAGAGGGTTGATGCCATTTTGCAATGGCTGAACAGGAAGCAGTCTGTTAAGTTGAAAAGTAGGATTATTAATATTGAGAAAAAGCTCGGCTGAAAACGACCCTATGAGAGCGGTTAGAGGAAACCAAAACAAACAACAACACTTTTTTCTAAACAAAATATAACAAATAAATAACAGTAGGTGAAATTAAATTCTTTGCATGTACACTGTACTATATTTGCAATATGGACAATGTGTGCACTTCATTACAAGTGTAAATTTGTATGTAACACTAACACAATTATCGTCTTTACAGTGAAAAACAGACTTTGACTGTCTGACTACATAGTATAGAATTTTGAAAGAGAAGTCATATTTTTAAAGTTGCTGTAACTTTCTGTAAGCCAATCAGTGCAGCTGCCCTAGCAGTTATAGTTTACCGTCACTGAGTTTAAACCATTAGCATTTCCTGTAAACACACAGCATAACATGAGATACAGAGCTGTATTGATGGCACTTGACTTGTATAGCTACAGTTCTGCTAACTGGTTAAATGACAAGATCAGTAGTACTGTAAATTACTAGGAAGAAGAACTCGTTGGATATATCTGTACTGGATAACCTTTACTTTCTGTAATTGACTTGAAATTGAATTATTGCCCCCACGCCTGATGTGACTATGGCTACATTAAACAAATGAGTACTTTCTGCCCTTCTGCCTGCCTACATTAGAGTTGTAATTGTTTCTACTGAGATTGAAAAGTATTCGGGAAATTTCCATTAATTTATTTAATTATTTCCCTTTTCATGGTTGTTAAAACCAGTTAATAGCTTGCTCACTCCCTCCCCCACACTCACTCTTTCTCACCTTCACTCACTCCCTCATCCCCTTGTGCCTTTCATTTTTTTATTCTCTACCCAACAAGAGTACATTTCCATTCCGTCCTTGTTATTTATGGATTCACTTGTCTCGGGACATCTGTGAAACCTGAGAGTCAGAAGATCAGAAACAAACTTTTTTTTTTTCTTCCATAGACAGTCTGAAACATCTCCAGTCTTCGGGCTGCGTAGATATTTCTGACCAACATTTGTTTTTTGTGTGCATACGTGTTTTTGAAGGACAGTCGGTCCATATGTCTGTGTGTTTGCTTGGAGTTTGAAGATGAGTTTGTTTGTTTGTGTGTGCGTGTGTGTGAAGACAGCTGCTCTGTGTCCGTCAAAAGCGGCACCACATTCCATGCAGTGTCCTTTGAAGTGGGGCTCTCTATTACACACTTATATGCACACATACACGCAGCCTTTTCTGCTTCATTAGACACCTCTTTCAAACTCTTGGTCTGTGTGTTACAGTAGTACTGGCACTGTTTTTATCCTTTACGGTTTGAGGAGAGTATATCCTTTTCAAATGTTTTCATGTCGATTTAACACTTTTTGTTTTGTAAATTCACTAACATAACCCAGAGGTTTCCACCAAGTACACTAATTGGGTTTTCTGCCTAAAAGAGCTACTAATCCTAGACGCAATACATTAGTCTAGAATTCATTGTGTTGTTGTTTTTAAAGGCCTGGACAACAACAGTAATAAAAATCCTGAGGGAAACATTCCTTAGTTGTCATTCATTGTCATAATAAGTGATGTTTAAAGAAATATCAACTATAATTAACTTTAGTTAAAAATGTATATGTTGGCTCTATTGGCCCGTGATTCAAACAGTGCTCATCTCTAGTTGCATTAATAAAGTCCTCCTTAACAGCGAAATGTAAGTTCAACAGGATATAAAAATAGGAACCTTACAAGGCAAAAACAGAAACTTCTGTACCCGTGAATTCTTTGGGCTCAAAACAGAAAATCCGGCCTTAATGAACTGAAACCTCCCCTTCTAAATGTAGAGTAAATAATCGAGGCATGAGTGCTATGTGTGACCCAGGCCAAGTCCACTTTTTTGCTTTTATCTCCATATTAAATGTGGAAAAATGAACTGTTAATGTTGTAGACTTTATGTCTCTTCAGCGGACATGCACAGTCTCTAGATGCTGATAGAAAACATGAGGTATACCAGAAATGTGAGTCAGTGAATGTTCTGGATAAGTGGATAAGGAAAGAAACAAAATCTGAGAAACTATTAGTCTAAATGTGCATGTAATTACTTTTTTTAAAATTCATAATGAAACTTTCAGCTTTTAGTAATACGCTTGTTGCTGGAATGCAGGTCCATTCAGTATGTCTCACATAATTGGCTCGTTACTGAGAAAGAGTGTGTGTGTTTTGTTTTTTGTCTCACCCTGTCCCTCACCCTCGCTCTCTCACTCTCTAAACGTGAAGGCTGGTATGTCTCTTTCCCCTCGGGATGGCCCAGATCTGACAACAGCCACCCCATGCAGGAAACCCATCCCAGTGAGACAACTAGCTGCCCATGTACTATGTGTTTGTGAGTGTGTGTGCGTTTTATGCCATGCCAGCGCTTAAAACAAACAGGACTTTTTTTTTAAACAATGTAATTTAATTCATTTTTACACCATAAGCCTGGGGTGTGATGGCTTTCCCCTGCCTCCTTCCTGGCACTATTATGAAGCGCTGCAGATGGACACTGTTACTGACGATCGTATTTTCTCATTTAACTTGTATTGTATTCATCCCCCACTCTGTCACCATTATTGATTTTGTCAAATTTTTGTAATATCCCTCCCCGTCGAAGGCTTTAGTGCCCACTTAACAGTGCCACAAAATGTTGCCGTAATGGCTTTTCTCAGAATTTTTTGCCAGAGGAGCTCGTCTGCAGGGCTGCTCAAGGACAAAGAATAAGTGAATCGTTTTGGATAAGTGTTTTCTTTTTATGTCAGATGGATTTTGTTCCCGAGAAGAGTGTGAAGTGAAAGAGGAGGAGGCTATTCTTTGAGGTCAAAATGTTCCCTCGGTTAAAACTCTTGAGAGATGTCTCTTCTTTCTTTCTTTGTCTCCTCCCACCTTCTTTTTCTCCATCTCCCCATTCTTCCATTATTTTTCCTCTCTATATACCTACATATCTGTCTGTCTCGCTCAGATGCTTTCTGTCCTATCTGTTATGTGCCTCAGTGGTATTTCTCTATATTAATTCTTTCTTTTCACACCTTGACTCCTGTTCTGTCCAGAGGAAATTGCTTACTATAATGACCATAGCAGAGGAGCTGATGGCAATAACCTCTGATTCAGATGTTATATAACTGTCTGAAAGGTGAGGAGGAAGTGTGTCCCTCTTTCATCTCAGTTATTCTGTTATTGCAGACTTGAAGGATAATCAAGCACAATCAGATTTACCACTTTATTCTGTATTAACTTTCACTGTAACTGTGGAAGAAAATGGAGCATTTATTTATATCAATTTTACTTTTATGTAAAGCACCTACAGTATGTGTACAATTCTGTATCTGTAAATGACTCATTCATCAATGACTTCCTCAACAGGTTTCCAACTATGTGCAGGACAGAGAGCAGCTCAACTTGACCCATCCTGCCAAAAAGCTCCTCCTGTCCTGCCCCGGATGCGTGAGTCTCAGGGAGTCTCGCTGGCCATTGCACACTGTCAGCGTCAGCCCAGACAGACCGGACCTGAGCCCCTGCCTTAATCCCTGGTGTTGGCATCTTTGTCATCCACATAGGTTTGTAGCCATTCTATGATGTAGGTTTGACACTAATGTTACATAACTACACCGATTTCTATTTTATTTTATTTTATTTTTCGCAAGGTTGACCTTTTGGTTCATCATGTGATCAACAGATTGTCCTGGAGATTCTGTAAATGTGTATCTTATTATAGTTGTTTTGTATTAAAACATATATAAAGATAGTCTGCTTCGAACAAAAATGTGTGTCTATGTTTTTTAAAATTTCATTTACATTAAAATCATTAAAACTGCATCTATTCTGTCTAGCTTATTAAAATATAATATATGAATATGGAAATTATTATAGATGTCTTCTGCTTCACTGTAAAGTCCATTCTCAGTGTACGGGCACTGGTGGCTTCAGGTTTCTACATCACACTTGTATAAGGTGCACATTGGATCAGGATTGGCTGCTTCCAAACTTTCCATTTTCAACAAATGATGCAATGTGAAAACATCCTTCTAGTGTCAAACTCTGCACATACATAATTCTGTACAGTGAAGCTCAAACATTTAACTGGGTGAACATATTTATGAGTTGTGAGTAATGAATCAGGTGGCTAATGCTTTTGCATTGTTAATTTCTTCACATTTCTTTTATGAATTTACAGGAGTAGCCACAATACAAATACAGTCTGTTACTAGACTTTTGAAGTCTATCTTCAGACATGCACTTACTTAACATACTGCATGAATGGTAAAGCATGCATACGTCACAACACTAACATACTTAATGTAAACGCTGGGCATGGCATAAAAAACACATGCAAACCTTATTGTGGTTTTTCTTTCTCATTTCCCTCTTTGTTTATTTCTAGGTTGTACCGTGCGTGTGGCCAGCGGACGTCAGTGTGTTCCCTGCTGACGGGAGCCCTGCTAGAGGCCACAGCCGCTCTCGGTGCCCGCTCCGCTCTGCCCTACCCTTTGCCCCAGGGCCCCAATAGCCACGCTGTGCTAAAAGGTGGGTGTTATACTGTAGTGTGGGTGTGTGTAGAAAAGGGTTCTGTTTATTTATATGTCACTATATGAGTCCACCCAACAATATTATATAAAACAATTCATATATGCAGTTTGAAAATCAGCAGTTACATACATGATGTTCTTCAAATAACTAAAGGAGCATTAAATTGGAAGACAAGTGAAGCAGAGGACTTTGGGCAGAGAGTCTGCATCTGTTTGATTCTGAGAAGAAAAGGTTCTCACTGTTCCCCTGTGGTCTACTGCTCCACTCTTCCTCTCTGCTCTTTTCCCACATGGTCCTCTTATCCACAGCGGGTTTTGGGTCGGTAGGAGCACGTCTGTAGTTGATCCCAGTGGTTGCCCTTTCCTTGTTACTTTTTCTTTATTTCCTCTGCTGTCCTCGTCTCCCCTTCCTGTACCATCCTCTCTCTCCACTCCATTCTCCAATTTAGACAAACACACACACACACATACACACACACACACCAGTTTATGTCTTAACATCTAAAAAGAGGTTATATACAGTTTAATCGTGCTTGTGCTGCTCCTATGAAAGTGGTCAGGAGTGATAGCTTGATATTTTGAATTAAATCTCCGTGATTTTTAAATAACAACGCGCACACACACACACACACACACACACACGTGCACATATGAATGCTTTTCATTGTACTTAACAAGGACAACTCTGTCCCGAAAATACCTTGAGAAAGAAAGAAAATGTATTTTCTTAATGAGACCAGAAAATAAACAAATTCTCATTGTGCATAAATCACCTCTTTGTCTCTCTCTCTCTCGCTCTCTCTCTCTCGCTCTCCACATGACTTCATCATCGAACCAGTCAGGTTGTTAGTCAGTTGCTCAGCTGGTAACTGTCTAACCCTCCACAATGATGTTACATATGACTTAAATGTAAGCCGATCCTGACATTAATTTCTACTGGCAGCCAGCCAAGGGACAGGCTGTCTCTAGCAAGATCAAGGAGACACACGCACGCAAACGCACGCACGCACACACACACACACACACACACACACATACAAACACACAAACATGATTTTTTTTTTGTATTTGTTTATCTGTGATGCTTTATTATTAATGATGTTTTATAATAACTTTTCTCTCTCTTTTGACTGAAAGAGACATAAAACCATTCACACACTTGTGCACACACACACACACACACAGTGCATATCTTCAACATGACACCGTGTTCTGTTGAAATGGGTGTTGCAGGAAACAGAATAGAGCCAGACACGCGCACACATAGCTGTTTAGAAGTTTTGGCAGGACTAGGATTTCATAGACACACACACACACCCACACACACACACAGCATGAGAGACTCCCTAGCTAACCTTCTCTGTCTCTCTAACCTAGTACCAAAGCTACCCAGAGATGGCGCATGACCATGACCATGTCACATTTTGGGGTTTTTAAAGTTAAGTTATCCATTTCCGATCTGCCATACAGCTCTGCCTTTCACACCAGATAGTGTGGTTGTGTCATTTTAAAGCTTCTGACATGTAGTGTACCAGAAAGCAGTATCTGTCTCCGGAGATGATAATGTCCTTGTAACAGATGTGTAGTGTAGTTTTGCTGTTTTTAAAAGTTCTGATTCACTTGCCAAACTATGAGCACAGAGTGCTGAGTTGAAAAGAATTTAAAAAAAAGATCTGCTTCAACTGACTCCAAAGGACATTTTAAGTCGGGGCAATGGTTTTCAAAAGACATTGTTTGTAATGTTAAAGTAACTATCAGATGTCATAAAATACTTTTCATTATCCTGAAGCTTGGGGAAGGTCTGACTTACCTTTCAAATGTGGATAGTGTTAGTGTAGTTATTGCTTTCTTACCATTTAAGGCATTGTTCCTCTCTTCAGTGTTCCAACTTAACAACCTGCTCTTTTTCTCTCATGCATTAGTAATACAGCTTTTTCTCAATCTCACTTGTGTAATTCAGTTTAAAATGAACATGCGTTTTAATGTAGCAGAACATAAAACCCTTAAAGACCAGCACGCTTGAAAAATGGTGAATGGACTACACCTATGTAGCACTTTTCTACCTTGATGGACAAAGTGCTTGTGTCTGTTTATTGAGTGTACATCCTTACATATAGGAGATAGAATAAAGAGATGTAGCATGCATTTTCTGTTCAGTCATTACAGTAGACCCTTTAGTCTCTAATCCAACTCTCTTCTGTATCCTGGTGGCAGTTGCATATCACAGGTAAAATGTCGGGTGATTTGTAAGTGAAGATCTTAGTGTGGAATTAGAAACGTGTTCTTGCCAGCAGTTATTTGTAAGAGCAGGTGTTACGTTTGAAAATGCTGGATGTTCTTTAAAGTACATCTTATTTTAGAATTAAACATGTTACAATAGTTTCATTGGTTATTCTCAGTGTCTGTGCACTGCGTATTTTTAGCGGAGTAGTTTTTAAAAAAAGGATCTTGAAACAGATCTCATAATTAGTTAAAAGTTTGTTTTCCCATAGTTATGACAGGTCACAGCCTTGAGATACAGAGGTGCTGATTATGAGAAACATCTCCATTTTTGCTTTATTTAGTGAATGCATTGTGCTTGTGTATTTTATTACAATTTGTATCTTATCCTGTCCTAATAAGGTATTGATTTTAGATACAGTATAGTGGAAGCAATACTGGGGCTGCAAGTACAACTTAGCAAACCCCATCAGTGGCTGTGGCCCAGATGCTGTCAAGGATTACCAGGATAATCGCTTGGCCATCCTTGCTGTATTCTTAGGGTTTTAATGTGACTGGTGAGAGGTTGAATGTTTTCCTAGACCGTCTCTACATGCCACATCAGCTGTAACGATCTGAAAGCATTTCACTGGTTCCTCTGATGTATTTGAATGTCTTTGTGTAGCATAGCAGTCATTTGTTTTTTGTAGCAGGTCACAAGAGTATAGAGATGATAAATTATATTTAACTGGCTGAGTTGGCACAGACACGTGTCAGTATGACAGGCTTTTGTTGTGAGGGTAAACTACTGACACCTATAAAGGCAAATACTGGTGTTGGAAAAATGAGTAAGACAAGGATAAGGTCAAGGTGGTGTGTGTTTGTGTGTGTGTGTGTGTGTGTGTGCGCGTGCGTGCAGGCTGCTTAAAGATTGGTGGAAAGCTGGTAAAGATTCTGAGAAATAGAGAGGACATAAATCATGGGCTGAATACGTCTGTAATTAGAAGCAGTTGTTTTTGTTTCATGGTGCTTGTCTTTGTGAAATATTTGAAGTCTGATGCCCGCCCAGTCCACGTCAGCTCAAACGCTGTCTATGTTTGAGTCTTTGGCAGCAGTAGTTTTCATTAAAGCACATTAAGTGTCAGAATTGATGTTTTGTGTAGGTATGGGAACGTCGCTTTATGTGATTGTGTGTTTCTGTTTTTGCATGTGCTAATGTGTTTGTTCATATAGTACATATGCATTGGTAGGATTATTTAATGTCATCACTGTGGCGTCCGTATAGACATCCGTTTTAGGAATAAATGCTATTTAACATTCTTTTAGTTTGAGGGACCACACTCTTAAGCACAAACTAATTTAGTTCGCCTCACTTTGAGAAACTAAGACCAAACGAGGGCAGAAGTGACAGCGTTCCAGTAACGTTGAATTTGAAGTGACTTTGGCCTCTTCTAGGTAAAACAAAAGGTAAAAAGATATTTTATTTAGATCAAATGATCAATCAATAAAATAGGCAGATTATTTGATGATAAGAATTATTGTTATTTGCAGTCACAGAAGATACCAAAACATCATATTAATGTACTCTTTCATTAGGTTATCTATCATATTCTCGTTTGCTGTGTTGATCTGAGAAACAGGGAGGAGGTGAAAGATACAAGGTGCCAAGACAAAAACAATTACATGTCAACACAATTACAAGACATAAACATTCCATATGTGTGTGTGGGTGTGTGTGTGTATATATATATGCAAGTACAGGTATGTAATAACAGGTATAACCAAAAAATCTAAAAAGATTCACAGTAATACCAGCTATGGTAGCCCAGTTGATCTATAAAATCTAAATAATTATGTACATAATACATTATATTAGAATAAAAAAGTAATCCTATAGGTTTGAGGAGTCTGTGTCAAAGTATATGCAGTTATTTAAATACAAAGAAAAACTCTACTGAAGACCACTGGGATTTAGCCACATTCATGTGAACTGTAAATGGGAGTGGTCTAAGTGCTTTTCGTGACCTCGTTTCCTTTGTAGCACAATTTACTGTACCGCTAAAAAGGAAGTAGGCAGCTCAGTAATAGGCTGCCATCCTTCCAGATCAGTATTGGTGTTTCTTTTTCTCTCTTCCTCTCAGTCGTCATTGTACATTGTGTTGCCTGCCAACATTTAAGACCCACTGACAGCAGATGTGGTGGGGAATCACACTGGAAGGGAAGTCTCAAGGATTTTAAGAGCACATATTGTTTACAAGGCCATAGTTGCTAAAAATACAAATCTGAATGTTCTTAGACTGAATTGTGACTTTTTTTTTCACTGGTGAATTATCAAAACATTGCAGTATATACTGTCTATATATACCATATCCATGCAAATATATATATCATATAAGATATGATTTTGACCAAGATATCAGTTGAACAACCCTGCAACAGTACCCTGCATCATGTACTGTAGCTGATTTTGTTTTGTGACACCTTCAAACGTAACTGAAACCGTTTATTTTTAAATGTATAATAATTTTTTCTCCAAACGTAATGAGTAACAAACAGGGCAACTCCTTTATCCAATTTATTATTAATTATATTTTGAACTTATTATTTAGATGTCAGGAAGTCACAGTTTTCCGGTGCCCAAAGTGCTGAACCCAACCGTCCAAACCCCAAAGACATTCAAATGACAATGTTTTAAAACAGAAAAAAGTAACAAATCCTCACATTTGAGATGGTGTGACCCGCAAATATATGGCAATCAGCACCTTGCTGTGACTTTTCTTCTCACATTATGGATATTGTTATCTTGTTTTCCCAAAATACAGAATTTACAACATTTTTAATGCAATGATTCTGTATAAAATAAGACGAGTACGTGAGAAAGAGACAAAGAGGGGAAAATGTTTTTTGGATCTACTGTTATCCCTTAGTTGTTGCCATATTGTGTCCATATGAGTGTGTGAATTATTTAACGGTGTGTGTTGGTGCAGTGGTATGGTCTGGCTGGTCTAACTCTAGCACATGGCTGTGAACTATGTATGGTGTCAGTGAAGGGTGGTAGACAGGCGGGAGAGAGACAGATAGAAAGAGAGAGGAATAGTCGAGAGAGAGAGACAGAGCGAAAGTGAGAGAGGAATAGTCAAGAGGAGGAAATTGTTTGCTGACAAGGAGAGGGAGAGAAGCCAGGTGAGGGGAAAAAGAGCAGTAGACAAACACATGGTGTGAGTTGGAGAGAGTTTAAGTTAGAAATGGAGTAAGGGAGAGAGTAGTAGAGACAGAGAGAGAGAGAGAGAGAGAGAGAGAGAGAGAGAGAGCGAGCAGCTGCAGGAGAGATGAGACTTGACGGGCTCAAATGTGGATAAGTGTACCTCGGTCACTCCGGCACTGAACTGTCAGTGTGGAAGCAGAGTAACCAGCTGTATCTAGCAGCCATGAAGCACTCTCACAGAATGGACTTCAAGCTGATGAGTGAGTAGAGCAAATGTGAGTTACAGTATAGCTGCTGGTGTCTTCACACAGTTGAGTTTCATTGACGGAGTAGCACAATATGGAATAAGTCTGTTTGCATGTGTGTTCTTAAATGTGTCTTTATGTCTATGTTAATAGGAACTACTGCGTGGTGTCTAGCATGGTCAGGACTTAGTTGTCATGCATATGAGAGATCAAGGGGACTGTTTTAATTTATAAAAAGGGGGGAGTACTATTTGCTTACATCGTAATCAGGAAATCCGATTATGACAGCAAGGCATTTGCTCAGCTGGGTGTTCAGGAAATATGACACATTTAGTGAGATTAAAATCTGAATTGGTTTGTTCAGGGTTTCGATTACGTAATGTCTGTTGGCTATAGGTGTTAATAGTAAGTATCTTTTTAATTACGTAAGTGTCAGTATTAGTCATTATTATCATGTTAAAAATGCAGAAAGCTGTTCTGTAAGGTGGTACAAGTTAATTGGTGCCAAATGCATGATAACAGTTTCTGTGTGCATTTTAACTGTCTTGGCAGGACTTGTGGTCTTTTGTAGTTATACGTTAAATGCCATGTGTATCCTGTTCAATTTTGTGTTTTTCATTTCTTTAATATAGGTTTTACCATATCAAATATCACTATTTATATACACCAATCTTTTGTGGGAAAGGTTTTATTGTTCGGTTGCTGGCAAATACGCACACACTGCAGTGAGTGTGACTCAGGTTTTTTTTTATGTAAGGGTCAACTGGACCAGCATACTCTTTTGATTTGTGGTTGGTTTTTTTTCTCCCTTATTGTTATTTCCTTTACTTAACTGCAAGATTTTATTAACTCATAAAATGCAAAACACATTTCCCACCAACTCACCGCGATTGCCTGTAACCATTATAAACTACAAGCGACAGTAACATTGCAATTCAATTTAAAACCTTGACGTTTGTTAGTGTTAGTGTTGTGCACTGTGGTGCCCCCTTCATGCATGAAACCTTACAGGATGACAGTCAAGAATGTCAGGGTCTCTGGGCAACTTCACATAAAATTGACCCTAAGAATGAATGCCACACATGGAAATGTTTAGACTCTGAGGATACAGTAATACACCTTACAATTAAAAACAAAGCCCACCTAAATTACCCATGTGTTTAATCTGATTTGTATCATGTCACTGTGAAGTTACACAGAGAGACTGAAGTCCTTTGGTGAAGGTAAAGTTTCTTCTTTTTGCTGATTGAACAGGCCTCATTCACACTATACATTGACCTGATACATCTGACATGAAGAGAACGCAGTAAAGAAAACCTTTTGGACCACATGCTTTTTTAAAAATCTCCCAATGTACTTTTTCCTGACTCAAGTATGGGACGTATTTAATGCTGTCATTTGGTCTTATAACAAGGAACCTTTCGCTTAATCAGTCCGAACTTCTTATCTTCATCCTGGTTTTGGTCTTAGTTACTGATGAAGAAAGGACGTAAACGTTATATTTATGTCTGCACGTGCGTCCGTGTGTGCATGCAGTTTGCATGTTTGACCTAAGGGGGAAACTCCCTGTGATATCTCAGTGTTGTCAGTAGTCAGACAGATCAATGTTTATTGCTTCTGCTGCTGCTGTGTGTCTGTGTCTGTGTATTTGGCTGCATCTGTGTATTATGAGTCCTATTTATTTATTTTTGTGTGTTTATGTTTGCTGCCATGCATGTGTTAGTTTGTATACTACTACTGGTTGATTTGTATTTGCACAAGTGCGTATATGACCCTACTTGTCTGTTTTCATGATGTTCATGTGTGTTTGTGTGCCAGTAGGGACTAGGTAGTACCAGATGTTATTCTGTTATTTACTTCATGTAAATATGTAAATGTGCCGTGGAATCACAGCGAGGAACAGTTGTTTTGCTGTGGTCTAAAGGGAAACTGCCTGATGCTGCAGTTTGACAGGAGATTTTAATTATATTGTCTGAAAAAACATGCATGATGATATTTATAGGTTTAAAGGGCTAATGTGTTAACAGTGCTTCGACTCAGGCTGTTCGTGCTGCACCTGTTTGAGTGCCATACATACTGCAGTGGAAAAGTTGTCATCAGCTCTGAACGTGCTTGCGAGACCAGTCAGCATATGTGCGCACTTGGCTGGCAAAGTAAGATGGCAGGGTCTACATTCAAGGTTCCTCTCTGTTGTTTGGCGTTCCTGTATCTCACTGAACGAGACTCATTTTGCTGTGTTTGCTAAACCCCTCGAAGCATTGATTTTGTTATACGTGCTGCTTTATATATAAATTATATTGGATAAATGATGACGCATAAGGTTGGTGGTGACTGCTAAGTCAATTTACTGTCGCTATAATCCAAGGTGTGGCAAATGTGACACAAAATCAGATTCTGACAAAAAATCTGATTATGACAGAGTGTTTTTAATTTTTCAGAGTTCATCTAATGAAATAACACATACAATTGCAATTTTCTCAGCTTCAGTGTGATTTTATGAATTTAATTGATGCAAATATTTTGCTTTAAGGGTAAAGTTTAAACTCTAAATGTGCTGCATGTGTGCTGAATAGTACACATGAGGCACTGTAACCCTGTAAACGTCAGCCCGAGATACAGAGACAGAAAAATGAACTATAACAGATTTAGACAAACACACACACACACACACACCTGTATTTCCTGGCACTCTTAATGGCATGCAATTTCTTAAAACAGAAACGTCATGCAAATGGTTAAAAAGGAAGTTCAGTCAATCTACTGCATCAACCACTGCATTTAGAAAAGGATACATTACACACACACACACACACACACACATACACACGCTCATACACACATGCATGCACACCCACATTTGTATTCAACATGCATTATAGATGAGTAAACCCATGCATAAACAATCACAGCAACATCATGGTCAATTAGTCCAGGATTATCTTCTCTCAGTCTCACAGCAGAAGTGCTGCACACTCTCTCTCTCTCTTTTATATATATATATATATATATATATATATATATTTCTGTTTCTCAGGGGTCCACAACAGATCATATTGGATTACACTACACTACACATTACACTTATCACCATCACTATAATCCAAGATCTCGTTCCATCGAGTCTTCAGTCCCAGTGTTTATTTATTGTCATAACTTCAGTTAGTGTGAAGCTTTGCAGGCAGATGTTGAGGACACGATGAATAAAACATGATAAAGCACATTGATTTGTTGATAACATTTTTCTAATACACTTTTGATCTATTGTTTCTAATTTCGGACCCATTGCTTTGACAAAAAACAGGGATTTATGAGTCAATATGTTATGGTAGGGATGATTCTGTTTTCAAGAATTAATGCACATTTGCTTTTAATTAATTCTTCAGAACCTCTTAAGACCTTTCTGTCACTTCTTTGCCAGCCAGCTGTGTGTTTTCCAGTTTGAAGGATGAATAAATGAATGATTGAGGCTTCTGCACCGTCATGAAATTCATATCACTTATTTGAGGGTGTCTCCATTTCCACTTCAGAAGGTTAGCATGCAAAAACAGTTCTCTTCTGAGTGAAGATGAGGTATTGCTGACGTGCTTGAGAGATGGAAGATTTCCTAGTTTAAAATAAAACCTTGGTAAACCCATAAACTCTTTTTTGTAGTTTTTTAAATACATTAATAATAATTGAACACCAGTTCTTGTGAACTACATGGTATGATATGGAGGCTTTGATTGTGTTTTAAAGTTAGAGCCATTTCTACATAATTTCTACCATAGCGTTGTTTGTGTGAAATGGTGTGTTGAGGAGGTGCAGTATTTTGTCAGTAACAGTGATTTTTTTTCCTCCAGTTTGCAACTTTATTAATAGTCCTTATATTCTGTTTAGTCTCAGGACAGAAGGCTGAATTTTCATTTTCAGTTCAAATTGTTTTGATTCGGTTAATAATATTAAAATATTTCTTTCCAGGTCTGAACTATGAACCATCATTAATAATCTCTCTGCTGGACATTTAAAGGATTTAGTGGATTACGCTGTCTTTCTAACTGTGATAGATAGCGTACACCTGCTGCACAGTGTAAACTACAAAATGTCCCCTTATTTTACTTCTACCCTTCCTTCCTCTCTATCCTATCTCTGTCCTCTTCTTCCATCTCTCTTCTGCTCTTCATTTTTCTCTCCCTGCTTCTCTATCTTCAATGTTTTATTTTATTTTCTTGCTTGTGTGAAGAGAGAGTTCATTACAGAAGCTGTGAGGCCGGATCCACAAATCAAACAGTGTAAATAAGCAATTTTCTTTCCCGCAGAGCAGTCACTGCAGTTGCCATGGCAACCTGTTGCACATCTCAAGGGTTACCAAGGACAACCTTTTAAGTGTGTGTCTGCATATGTGAATGCACTATTTTGTAAGTGTGTTTTGGGCTAGGGGATTTAAGTTCACAATGACCAGACAGTTCATCTAATTCCTGGTGGTTCATTCTATTTAATGTACGCCTCCTTGCCTTAAACATTGTATATTATGTAACTAATTTGTTCTGTGCCATATAGTGCGGATAACATGTTGACAAAAAGAGTCAGAACCACTCACGCTTTGTTCACATAGCATAGAATATAACTGTATAGCTGATAACAGAATTACGCTACATTGCCTCTCACTTCCGTTTCTCTAGATGTGTTGATAACCAGTATAAACAACTGTGTCAAGGTGCAGTGCCATGGCTTGGTTAGACCAGTCAGCTATATTCAGCAATGGACAACTCAACCCCGAGAGTCTCTGCCTCAGAAGAAGGGACTTTTTTTGGGGGGTCAGAAACTATATCCGTGTGACTAACATAGGTTCAGTACATTTCTGCGATCAAAATGCAGGTAAAAGTCCCTCAAATGATTCCTGGAAAAGCTCCTGCGGTGGAAAAAGGGCCTGTTATGTGGCATTTATCCCAACAATGTACAGTATGTCTACCTGGCAACTCCAACACCAGTGTTCAAACTGTCCATTAGTCTTTTGTTAGCAAAGATGAGGCAGAGTTTGCACGTGTGTGTGTGTGTGTGTGTGTGTGTGTGTGTGTGTGTGCGTGTGTGTGTGCAAACAGACTAATGGACCTGACTGAAATCCAAACACAGGAACTGGCAGGTGATCAATGCTGTTTACTTCTAGAGAGCGATGTGTGCAGGCTTCTCTTGGCTGGTGGAGGGACAGAGAGTGTATGGTATGCAGGGACTGATGGATCAGAAGCACATTTCATTGAGGCTTAAAACTTTTATGGTGAAAGGAAAACATCACAGTAGATAATGTCTCACTTTTAAGCCCTCCTTTCTCAGACCTCTAGTCTGTTTCTTTACTTGTATGAGCAACAGCTGTATTTGCTTTCCTTGTGTACTTGATACTAGTAAAGACAACTCAATCTCCCCTCTTTCCGTCCGTTAACCCTTCTCTCTCATCCTTCTCTTCATCTCTCTCACTCTGACTTTATGTCACTGTGCACCTAAAATACCAGTTACATATCGACATGGCATGCGGAAAAAGTAGGATCAGGAATGTGAAATTCATGATCTCTTTCTTCTTCTGTCTGTCTTGCTCCTCTTTTTCTGTCCATCCAGAGCGTCAGCTGGCCAACAGCATGATCAGCAGCAGCTCGCTTCCTCCCAGTGTCAGTGGGATAAGTAAGGAGCTGGCAGAGGTGCGCCACCTTGTTCAGTTCCCCGAGGAGATCGCCTGTATCCTCACTGAGCAAGAGCAGCAGCTCTACCAACGGGTGGGTGGAACACATATCTGGGTCATAAGAATATATTTATAATTGTTATTTTATTTATGTACTGGGTGGATGTTACTATATTACACATGAGACTTGGTTCCAGTAAGACAAACATTAACGGTAGTGGCTTGTGATTTTTTTTTTTTTTGTGAATGACAAGATGAGGTTTTCTAAGCAGTCTGATGTCTGTCTGATGCTCACAAACACAAAAATGGATGAAATAAATACAAAAACTGTATTGTGTTGGGTTGGAAATTTCTTTTAAGAGATGGGAAATGATTTGGAGAAAAAGTAGTTAATTTCTAAAGTGGCAGTAATAAGAATTAATTTGTCTGTCCCTTTCATACTGTGTCTGTCTGCAGGTCTTTCCCTTGGACTACCTCTGTTTCCTGACTCGAGACCTGGGCAGTCCAGAGTGTCAAGCCAAACGCCACCCAAACCTCAAGGCCTCGCTCTCAGTACCCACCATGCCTACCCAGAGTGCTCAGCGAAGCAACGCTGTGGAGGACCTGGTGGCACGCTTCAATGAGGTGAGGATGTCTGCTTCTATAATATGTGTGTTTAGGGTTGTCATGCTTTAAACCCATAGAGTAGTATACATGAACACCTGCTGAATGAAAAAACTCTTATTCTGATCACCTCATTAAAACACAACACCAGAGACAAAGCTGTTACTCTTCAAAGATGGCTGCAACTAATAATTTTTTTTGTCATCGATTAATCTTTCTTGATTTATATATTAATTGTTTAGTCTGTAAAATACCAAAAAAGGTGGAGCCTTTAAATCACTTGTTTTTTTCCAAATTGCAAAAATATTAAATGTAACGTCATAAAAGACAAAGAACAACATCAAATTCTTACAGCTGGAACCAGCGATCTTTTCAAGTAATGGATTATCAATCGATTAATCAATTAAACGACTTTTTTACTGGTATGACCATTTTAAGTTACTTCTTCCTTTTCCTTTTCCTTCTTTTCTTCTTAATTTTTTTTGCTTCTTTCTCCATCTTCTGCAGTGCTTTTAAATGCTGTGATTCGTCAGGGTAACCTTGCACAGTCAGCCTATACCTCACAAGCTCAGTTGTTACTACGTGATTTAAGTCTGGATGAGATCGCTTGAGAACCGGTGATATCAGTCTATGTGGACTATGTGGAATAGTTTAATGGTTTGACTCCTCAGTGCCTTGAAGAACATTTGAAAAAAGACCAGGTAGAGAGGCACTTCTCAAGTGCCCTTTATTGACCTCCCCTTAATTACATCATCGGAGACAGTGCAGTTTGACATGAATGTGAAAGGTTGAAACGCGTAGCGGAGCAGTAATTGGGTTTTCCTTCAGCTGGGTTTGCCTTGTTGTTCTTGCCGTGCAAGTCAAAACAACTTATCAGCTCATGACTGAAACACGCACTGTGTGTACACAAGCGCACACGCTCACAGTGGTGTAAGTTGGCTGAAGCTACTCTCCCGGGCCTTGTGTCTTTTGTGGTGAGTGACTCTGAGAATAAACAATTGCAACACTGCACTGCTAAGAAAGAGAAAGTTAGAGAGGCAGAGATTGATTGGAAATGATGATGTCACCTTTAAGTTGCATTCCTTTCACATCAGCTGGTTTTCATTTAAGTCATCGAAGGGAGAGACACACAAAAAATAGTCTCCCAAATGTGCATTGTAGCCATATATGGGCACAATGGAACGATGACATCAGTGATTCTCCCTGTGAAGACACTGATGGCTTTGAGAAGAAGATGAGATACTGTTGGGAGTCTTCTGTCTTTACTGCATACCATGGTATGGATACGTTGTTCCTATGCCAAATATTTAGAATTAGACATGTG
Organism: Nannoperca obscura; assembly: GCA_036024295.1. Lineage (NCBI taxonomy): Eukaryota > Metazoa > Chordata > Actinopteri > Centrarchiformes > Percichthyidae > Nannoperca > Nannoperca obscura. The sequence goes on along the minus strand of JAVQJL010064598.1, from coordinate 7,829 downwards.
TTGAAGGATATTGCAATTTTTTAAACCAGGCACTTTTTACATTAAAGGGAGATTGGTTCCTGCTTTTATTCTTCAGCAATCTGTTATTGGCACTGCTATGAATCAAGCTGAAATGATTAGTCAATGAATTGATTAATACAAAAAATAAATCAGCAATTATTTATTTAAGCAGTTTTTAAAAGCAAAAATTGCAAAAATTCATGCATTTCAGCTTTTCAGCTTTTTAAATTGCAATGTTCTTTGTAATATAAAAATATTTGGGTTTTAGACGGTTTGTTAAGCAAAAAAGACATACCAAATAATGAAACTGGTAATTTAGTTGCAACCCTAGTTACAATAACTTAATTATTTACTGGAATTTGGTCTCAAATAAAAATTGGAAAAAAATGTGATTATTATGTTGTTAATGTTAGTGACAACACTACCCTGATCTGGACTAGATGCACAGTTTTGAGATGTTACATTATTAGCTTTAGGTTCTGACTTCCTCACTCTGGACAGACACCATTTTATAAATCATATTAAAATGTTCTCAAAGTCATCAAATGGTTTAAATCCTGCTCATTTTCAAGCCTTGTATGGGAGTGAAGGATTATGCAGTTAGGTAGTATAGCACGACAAGAGAAAACATGGAGGCAGGGAAGGGTAAGCGGTTTGGGCCCCTTTGCGTCTGTCCGGAGTGTTTAGCTTTGACAGGGCGAGTACAGCATGTCCTCATGCGTTGAGTTTGTAATAGTTCTCTGTCAACCTTGATTATGTAATTCATGTATCAAGGAGAAACTGACCCTCATAGTTCCACCAATAACACGCGCACAGATGGAGACGGACAGACGGGACAGACAGATGGACACATATACAAACATCAAAGGGGGATCAGCTTGTACCAGGCTCTGTGTGTGTGTGTGCGTGTGTGTGTGCGCGCGTGTGTGTGTGTGTGTGTGTGTGTGTGTGTGTGTGCTTGAATTTTGTTAAGCTGCCATTGATACCATTGATACCACCGATGCTATGTATGTGAGGAGGGCTGTTGTTTGAGGAAACTTTTTGCACAACTCCTGTCTGTCCTTGTCTCTTGTTTGCTCTTTTCTGCTCTTCTGCACCATTACAGGCTCTCCTTATTCAATTCAATTCAATTCAATTTTATTTATATAGCGCTCAATCGCATGGAGCAGGTCGAGAACAACTTCCACACACACAAAGACCCAACGATCCCACCATGAGCAGCACTAGGCGACAATGGCAAGGAAAAACCTTTTAACAGGTAGAAACCTTGAGCAGAACCAGGCTCTAGGTGGGCGGCCATCTGCCTTGACCGTGTGGGTTGAAGGGGGGGGCAGGAGAGAGAGCAGGAGGAAGGAGAACATACAGTAGTGCAGTATAACAGTAATAGCAACATTGGCGGTTGAGCAGGAACACGGGGCAGCAGGAGCAACCACAGATCCAGACTCTACAGCGCCGGAGGCAAATATATAGTACCGCTTCATATCCTGTCTGTTATCTCTCACACACAACACTGAGTACACACTTTTGCTATCTGGAATATCAGAGAGATGCCAACTCTGCAGAATGCCTTGATCTGTGGCGATTCAAAAAGCCACTTTGCAGATGGTCTGAGTGTTTTAGATGGGGACTGTAATTCAGCCCAGCTGCTGACTAGAAGTGACTGATAGCAGATTTTTACGCAAGGCGCACACATCCTGGCACGTACAGCGCAGGGGAGTAACAGATAAGAGACTGTAGAGCAGCAGGGTTGTTTGTCAGCAAATCATATACAGTAGAGTCTAGAAGAAGCTTCTGAACAACTGAAACATAATAGAGCAAGACGCGGCATCCTCGCCGCCTCCAGGAGTGATTCTCTGTACCGGACGCCTTGTTTCTGATCTCTCTGACAGCAACAAGTGAGAAACGAATTTGTGACTGTGATTAATAAAATCAGCTCATTAAAAAGCGAGTCTGCCACACCTAGATGAGATTGTACAGTTTGTTGGGAAACTGTGAAACAGTGTTTGGAGCACAAAGTGTTCAACTGACATGTTCAAAGGGGATAATTAATTTAGTATTTTATTGTACAAATGTAGTGAGAATGGTTAATTACAGTTATAGATGATTATATTCAAGTTTGTTTGTTTTTGGCATTTTTCCTTTGACATTGACCATAGAGATAGAGACAGGAAACATGGGGAGACAGAGGAACTATGTGGTTTAATGACATGAGTCCCATAATTCAATCCATAATTCTAATCTCTCTGCAAGATAGCTGGATCCCAACTCAAACAAAGTAATGATGCAACACGTGTGCAGTTCAAGATGCTTTGTTGTAGTTCAAGGGCAAAAACAATAAAACTTGTGCATTATAGATTTAACATGAATGCTACAATCTTAGAAATCGATCTCAGCACAAGGTGCAATTGGTATTTCATAGGTGTCATAGAATGTGAGGCGTTTGAAATTTCCACTTTTTTGGGTGCACATCAAGTTCCTCCCTGTTGACTTTAAAGCTGAGGTTTAAAGTTCACTCTTGAGCTTGGACAAAACAGCTGAATAGCTGTTCTGGAGCTTTTGATCATATCACATGGTTGTCATCAGCATATGGAGATGGTGCTCAGAAATTCTTTTTGAAGTTTGAACATCTAGACTTACATGACAAATAGGCAAATAAGAGGCGATGTAAATGCTCCAGAACAACTACTAAATGGACATTGTGGTGAGGTTGTTTTCTCAACTGCTGTTTTGAAAGTTAAGAATAAACTTCCACTCAACTGCATCATACATTTTGTAGGATTTAAAAGAAAAGTGGTGCAACTTTAACTTAAGTTTTATCGTTTCATGTTTTTCAGTTTGAGTAAATAAAAACTTTACATTAGTGAAAAGACAGTTAACTGCCTGCAATGGATTACTTTTTCCAACCCTCAGCCCTACTTGTGCCCATGCTTCTATCACAGGGGAATGCATAAACTGGGGTGCTTTCACTTTGCATAGGGGGAAAATGTGAGACTTAACAAACCATTACAATACTATTAACATAAGTGAGTTTGATATTATGACAACCATCTTTTTAGTGTATGACAAATACAAATTTGATTATGATTTGAATGATCAGAAATGGTGGATTATATGTTTATGAAGTAAGTTATGTCTATGTACAAGGTCACATCTAAGATGTCTGTATATACTGTGTGTTAAACTGTATATACATGTGCTTGAAGTTGATATGTGAGCATTCATGATCTCATACCTAGTGTATGTTAATGGGTCTGTATTCTGTACATGAGCAGGGGGTTGGGTGCATGATTTCTGTGCTTGCTTGTGAATTAGTTCACTGAGAAGTGATGGACCAGTGTTTCATCACAGCTTTAAACAAAAACTGCAAGTGAAACTGAGTACTTTGTTACATGTTTCTGAGCGTGTGTGTGTGTCGTGGCTTTATTTAGTCCCTGTGAAGTCAGATTGTGAAGGGCTTTACAGAACCTTACATAACCCAGTAATAGATCTTTGGGCCAGGGGGATGTTTTTACTGCCTGCAAGGGGGTTAGGGAATTTCAGTGTGTGTGTGCTTTTATGTATGTGTGAATACATTCATGAGGCTCCAGCGCATAGAGACAAAGAGCAAAGAAGCAGCCAGAATGACATCTGATATTTTACTGTATTTTGAGTTAGTATGCGTGTGTGCGTGCGTGTATATCAGTCACAGAGAATGTGAAAGGAAGCTGACCCTGACACATATCTGGTCCTTCCATCATGTCTTTTGCGCATGCTTGAGGGCAGTCAGCTCAGAGACAGTGCGGCTGATAGATATCTGATCTCATTCTTTCTCGTGTGTGAGTTTGTGCGTCTCGGTGTGTGGCCAGCTGGCATGGTCCTGTGCATATATTACCACTTTGGACACAGCTTGCCATACCAGAATTTAAAAGAGACGAGCACAAGTAAGACCACACACACGCACAATAAAGAATTTCAGCTGACCGTCATATGGCCGTGGACGTTGTCTCCCATTTGCTGGGATTTAACACACTTAACAGCCTGTTAAGCACCATATTTTCAGTTTTTCTTAAAAAATATGTTTATTTCATTTTTTAAATATATTTAGTAAAGTTAATTCAGAAAGAAAAATGCCTTCTACAAGGTACAGCTTGTCTGTGTTTGTGTAGGCGCATGTCTTTACTCAGCAGAGCTCTTGGAGCAAGGCTTTCATGAGTATAACTGCTTGTTTATATGTTTAATGTGACAGTAACTATTAATAATATTGTGTGTAAAACTCTGTATCAAAAGGTGAGTTCGTGGGTGACGTGGTTGATCCTGACAGCAGGGTCCATGGAGGAGAAGAGAGAGGTTTTCTCCTACCTCGTCCATGTCGCTAAATGCTGTTGGAACATGGGAAACTACAACGGTGTCATGGAGTTCCTGGCTGGACTCAGGTTTTAAAACGCATGCAGACACTAACTCAAATATGCTCACATAATTGACTGCCATTTCCTGTTATATTAATAAATACCTGCACACACTCTCACAAAATAGCAGCTTTTACCAACTGGCATCTGAGATTTTCTTTGTCCTCCAGGTCCCGCAAAGTGCTGAAGATGTGGCAGTTTATGGACCAGGCAGACATTGAGACCATGAGGAGCCTAAAGGATGCCATGGCTCAGCACGAGTCTTCATCTGAGTACAAGAAGGTTGTGACCAGAGCTCTCAATATCCCAGGATGCAAGGTAGGCTGCTGTTTATTCAGGTGATGTTTGGGCATGTAGTGGTCTAATTGGGTCTCGTGGGTTAGGGTTAGTTTTTTATTTCATGACTGTAATAGTTCACGATATTTCTTATTTATCTGACCACTGGGATGAAAAAGAATTACATGAGCCATAACTGGATGTGTTTTTCTCTACACCATAGGTGGTGCCATTCTGTGGGGTTTTTCTGAAGGAGCTGAGTGACGCGTTGGATGGAACAGCAAGCATCATCAGCCTTAAACCACCTCCAGATAACACAGAGGACTCTATAGAGGTACAGTAAACACCTACAAGCATGCCCAAACATACACATCGCATAGAAGTAACCCAAGCAGTAGGAAAATCTGCTTTGTCTGGTCTGTCCTCCTCTTCTCTCTAGTTTGTGTCTGAGTACAGCGGCCAGCACAGCTTCATGTCCCGGTCTGGTCCAGATGGTCTACACGTCCCAGAAAAAGAAGCTACTGTCAGCAACATCCTCCAGATCATCAGGTATGCGACATCTTTGTAAACATGTTTTGGTCTGTGGAGGCTCTCCTGTGACTCTCCTCTTTCTGCTCCTCAGATCTTGTAATCGTAGTTTGGAGGCAGAGGATCCTGATGAGGCGTCCACCAGTCCCTCTTCAATTGGCCCATCCCCTGCGTCCAGAAACAACTCCTTCAGGGGCCGCTGCTGCAATCAGTCAGTCACCCTTTATTTCCCCATTTCTTGGCATGACACTTGCTTTTTGACATTTTGTTTACCCCAAAGACAGAGTCCTCTCAGTGTGCAGAATAGGGTGTCTTGTTTAAAGATACCTTAGATGTGTGAATGTTTTCTGTCACAGTGTCTTGAACCCGTCCAGCTGAAGGATAATCAGTCATCATCAGAGTGTGGGGGATGTTGTGCAAGTTGTGGCCAAGCTTATGAGACATACAGTACAGTATCAGCTGGCACATGGCATGTCAGTCAGTCCGTCAAGACACTGGAACATTGTGTATCAGTTGATTGCATACTGCAGTTGTTTTCAATTTTTGTTTATTGGGGTTTAACTATGTACCCTTAACCTATGTTTGCAAATGTTTTGCTGAGCCACTCCTTTGGGTTTGACTGGAAATATTCTATTGTTTGACATTGTGACTCTTCACTGTTTAAGGTCTAAATTTGAGTTCTTTATTTTCCTGTTCGTTCACAGCCAATGACTCATAGACAAAGTAAAAGAAAGTGGTCTGTTAAATATAGATTTATATTAGAACTTTGAATGCTTCCATCCTGTGAATAACATGACTGATCTCTCTTCAGAAAAAAAACACAATAAGTTAGCAGTGTCTGAAAATACATGTTTTAAAAAGCATTATGCATACAATTATTATGCATTAATTATGCATACAGATACAGGGATATTTTGCATTCACAGCACGATGTGTGGGGCCAGATTAACTGGATGCTTACCAAACTCTTGCTGTACAGTGTATTGTTCTTGGTCATTCTAGTGTTCTGTTAAAGCACGACTGCATAAACTCCAGCACAAGATAATGGCTTTGTGAAGGAACACATTTGCAGATTATTATTGAGATGAGGTGATGTTGACATAAACCCCTGTGTCACAGTGAAAAAAAGATAACAGGTTAGTTTCCTGTCAGGACAGGAAGAAACAGAGCTCTGGTACGCTTCAGCTCGCTGGTGGCAGGTAGTTAATGGCACAAGCTTGAATGTGGTTGTGAAAATATTGTTAGAAAACTCTTTTTATTTCAAGCTTGGCCTGCAGTGTTTGTATTAAGGAAACCTGGATTATCTTCTCTGTGTTTCTAGACAGTTTTCTCTGACTCAGAGTTATTATCTCGTGTTGGAGCTAAGGATAACAACTCTATTTCAATTTGGCTAGGGGTATGGGATTCATTTGTCTGTACTGGGATGCAGATAAAAAGTATCTTTTTTACTCCAAGTGATTTAGAAATTCCTTTCCTGTGTTCGTAATCTTCCCCACTGGAATCCTTATTTTGCAATTTTTCTTTTCCCTCCTGAGAACTTGTGTAAAAACCTCTCTGTCCACTCTTTATTTGTCTCACACTTTCTCTCCTTCTTTGTCCCTCGTCTCCCATTCTAGTTCACATTCATTTAGGACACCGCCAGAATCAAACCATGTCTTGTAAGTGGTTGTCAGGAGTTTGATCATTACTGGCTAATGTCAACATGGTTTAAGTTGCAGTCTGAGTAGAAGCTTGTTTATTAGAGTGAAGGAATGTGCAATGACAAATGCATGATGCTTATTTGCTTTTTCAACCGATGCACTACAGTACAGAGAACATTAGTGTGCTGTTTATCTGTAGCTGCAGGTCATTTCTTACTTTTGACTGGACCTCAATGCATTTCCTAAAACTGATGCATTTGCAGATTCTCTTTGAAATCAGTAATGTAGAAATTCAGATACTAAATTTATTTTTTTCTTCTTCATCTTTAGATTCATGGTTGGGGACTTGTCGGATTCCGAGGGCGACTTGTCATCTGAGCCAGTGGTGAAAGAGGTGGAGTTTCAGGGGACCGAGGAGACGCACAGAGCTTTCAGCCATGGCACTGAGCTCATTCCCTGGTAAGAAACACACAGACACTCGCACATAAATACACATAGATATCTCAACAGTCACTCCACACTTTTTGTATTTTTTTTCCCCAGGTACGTGTTGTCGATACAACCAGACGTTCATCAGTTTCTGCTGCAGGGGGCTACAGTCATCCACTACGACCAGGACAGCCACCTCACAGCTCGCTGTCTGCTGCGACTACAACCTGACAACACAACACTCACCTGGGGTAAGTTATGACAGAGAGTGACATTAAAAACATGTCCATATAATTTAAAAGATGCATTTAAAAGTCTACTGGGAACTGCTTGTTATTGTTATTGATTGATTCATGTAATCAATTCTTTGTTCAAATATGTCAAAACATTTATTTTTTTAAGTATTTAAACAAATCTGCTTAGAAAACTATTCCTATTAGTTCCATTATATATATATATATATATCCATTATATATATATATGTGTGTGTGTGTGTGTGTGTGTGTGTGTGTGTGTGTGTGTGTGTGTGTGTGTGTGTGTGTGTGTGTGTGTGTGTGTGTGTGTGTGTGTG